>BLSH010523831.1:574304-594370 GCA_018402905.1 Glandirana rugosa | reverse complement strand
AGAGGTTGTACACAATCCCCTTAAACCCATATAGAATCTTTCAGACATCCCTCACTCTATGGTGGATACCCATCAAAATACCTTATCAAGGGTCACTAATGACGTTACCCTTCGAAACATCCACATATCCATTCTAAACAAGGTAACCAGATAACAACATCAAGACAAGTCAAGATACAGGGTAAAGTCAACACTCCCACCAACGACAACCCTCACGAAGAGATCCTCCTTCAATATCTAACACCTTTACGACGCAAAACCCACTCTGCCAACCCTATCTTTATCCACCTAGCCACGACCCTACCTGCGGCTCCAGCCTTCCAAGTCCCAAACTCCCATTGCAGTAATCACTGGGAACTATTCCATAAAACTACCCATAGGTGGTATCTCACTCCCTACAGACTTTCTAAGATATACCCAAATTCCCCTAACACATGTTGGAGAGTTTGTGGATCCATCGGATCCCTCTCCCACATCCTCTGGTCCTGTAAAACCCTGACCACATTCTGGAAACAAATCTTTGCCCTGATTTCCTCTATCACACAAAACCCGATACTACCTAACCCTGAACTAGCAATCCTGCACTTAAACTTAGACAACTTCCCCGGGAAATATAGGACAGTCATAATACACATACTACTGGCTGCCAAATTAAATATTACCAGGAAGTGGAAATCTCCTGATCCTCCTTCCCTACAAGCAACAATTGCAGATATTAATCTGCAATGTGAAATGGAAAAGATGCTAGCAAGGAAAAACCTGTCACTACCTAAATTTCTAACTACTTGGGATCCTTGGCTTTCCCACCCGAAATGCACCGTCAAAGCCTAATTCCCTGAAATCATTCACTGACAGACTGGAACACTGGTACCCCCCCTTACCCTTTCCCTCCCCCGACTGGTATTACTCTCAGAGTTGCATTAACGGCTATACCCACCAAGTTGTATGATATACCTATCCAGTCATCCAAGATGGTTCACTGGGTAATAGCATTACTCCATACTATTGTGACCAGTCGGAACATCTGTGTGCTATTTGTACTGAGCATGTTGTTACTCTGTAATACTACATTTCTTAATAAAAACTATTGAAAATGAAAGTGGACACCAGCTGTGAAATGAAACTGGTTCTGTTGGTTTTTTTTTGTATAAAAATAAGGATTTGTTTAAATTTGGAACTGTTATAAAATATTTTTGTGACTTCTGCCTTCAAGTATTTAAGTATGCTGTGACTAAAATGGTTATAATTTGAAAAACAAAGGACAAAATGGCTGGTATAACAAGGCGGGATTGGTGTGTGTGTATACCAGGTCTTGTCCAATCCATGTAGTAGAACTAGTAGTGCCCTAGGGCAGTGGTTCTCAACCCTGTCCTCAAGTACCCCCAACAAGCCATGTTTGCAGGTTTTCCTTTATCTTGCACAGATGCTTTAAATCAGAGTCAATGGCTTGGTATTTTGGACAGCTATTTTATCTAAGAGAAATTCCCAAAACATGGCCTGTTGGGGGTACTTGAGGACAGGGTTGAGAACCAGTGCCCTAGGGAACCAACCAAAACCCCTTACGGATTGTACACAGCAGAATGTGTTGTAGTGCATCAAAATGCAGTGCTTTTAAATGCAGAATGTTCCCGTTTTACAAGTACATACCAATGCAGTGTAATAAAATCACTGTCAGAGGGTCTAATGCTTTCTCTCTATTAAAAATGAGTTTTCTTCCTTTTGTTGATATTCCTGTTGGAGTAATTTCTCATCAGTAGCAGCTGGTAAATAAGAACTGGTAAGCTGCAATTTACACAGTTTTTGTTCCTGGGCCTTCATAATCATAAACCACACATACAGCTACCAATCTTTCACTATGCTGACTATACCTTTTCATAATGCTCTATTAAAATTTCCACCACAATATTCTGGAACTTGATGTTCATCATGGCTGCTACGGTTTCCTCTTGAGCTCTCATCAGGGTCGGCCCAAAGATCACCCCCAGGTTAGAAACAGTCATAAGATTCTGTTGGCTATGCAGTGAAACCCTAAGGGATAAAATATAATTGTCACAACATGATATATTGTGCGCAGAGTAATTGATCAAATTGGTACTTGAACGAAATAAGAAAAAATGCACAAAAGTGTTTTTATGCATTTTTTTTGTTCACTTTTATTTCCGGTTTTATTTAAATGGAATGCATACTCTAAACCAAGGGTCTCCAAACTACTGCCCTTCAGACTTTAGGAGGGCTGGACTGTGGCCAATGGAAGTAGAGAAGGTCTCAACATGAGTGGGAAAAACAATGCCCCATCTTTGGTGTCAGTGGGAGGAATTGTGCCCCATCATTGGTGTCATTGGGAGAAATTGTGCCCCATCTTTGATGTCAGTGGGAGGAATTGTGCCCCGTCCTTGGTGTCATTGGGAGGAATTGTGTCCCATCCTTGGTGTCATTGGGAGGAATTGTGTCCCATCATTGGGAGGAATTGTGTCCCACCATTGGTGTCCTTGGGCCCATCGGTGTCATTGGGAGGAACTGTGTCCTATCATTGGTGTCATTGGACTCCATTGTTGGTGTCATTGTGAGATATTGTGCCCCATCATTGGTGTCATTTGAAGGAATTGTGTCCCATCATTGGTGTCATTGGGCCCCATCATTGGTGTCATTAGTAGGAATTGTGTCCCTTCATTGGTATCATTGGGAGAAATTGTGCCCCATTATTGGTATCATTCGAGGAATTGTGTCCCATCATTGGTGTCAGTGAGTGGAATTATGCCCCTTCATTGGTGTCAGAGAGAGCAATTATGCCCCATTGTTGGTACCAATGGATGAAATAGTGCCCCGAAGGCCGCATAACAGCAAGCAAAGGGATGCATCTGGCCCCCGGACTACAGTTTGGAGACCAATGCTCTAGACCAGTGGTTCTAAACCTCAGTCCTCAAGTACCCCCCAACAGACCATGTTTTGGGAACTTCCCTTAGATAAAATAGCTCTTATCAATACCATGTCACTGATATTGATATAAAACAGCTGTGCAGAGTAAAGGAAAACCTGAAAACATGGGCCGTTGGGGGTACTTGAGGACCGAGGTTGAGAACCACTGCTCTAAACATCCTTTAAAAATGTACTACTTCCTGGGTGTTTCAAACTTTGCTCCTCCTTCCTCCTTTTTTTTAAGACTTTACTTCAACCTAAATTTTAACATTTAATGCACACATAGAATTCAAAAACCAAAATGATAAGCAACTCCAAAGAGTACCACTTAGGGACTAAAACTAGAGTGCAAAATCTTCTGCATGGTAGCCAATCAACTTCCAACTTCAGCTCTTTCAATTAAGCTTGATGGAAAAAAATTGAAGCTGATTGGTTTCTATCTAGAGAAACCAGATTGTACACTCTCAAGTTTTAGTAATTCAACCCCTCAGTGTATTAGAAAGAAATGCATTCCCTGTAATTTATATCTGGATAAGCTATACATATATGAACGTCACAGTACTTGACAAGATGCTTGATTAGGATGTCCAACATCTCACGGTGTTTCTCTGGCAGTTTGTGAACCAAGGCGTGAACCGCTTGAACTCTGTAGTTCTGGTCATCTGATTCTGTGAAGAAATAAGAACTCCACTAAGCAATTTTCACAACTAACCCGGTATTCTAACCCCAATTTGATTATTGAAAACAACACCTTCTACAGTGAAACATTTGGAGAAGATTTAAAAGTAACTGCACATGTCCACTCCTCCTCCTCAGCTTGTCATAGCTGACAATTGTTGGGGCTCCTCTATTCTTTAATACTTTCCTTTGAACAGACACATATACAGCTTAACTCTTCACCCTCAGCGGCAGCGGCGGCTCCGTCCCCCTAATCCATGCGCCCGGCCCTTAATTTACATGCAGACCACAGGACGCATTGAATTCCAAAGGGTTTTTTTTTTCTTTAGAAGCACATTATTATTCGCTATTGTTTTCCTGATTCTCCTCCCAGCCAATCCTGGCTCAGGAAACGGGTCCTGAGATTCGATTGGAGGAGAAGCGATCCTATCCTATTGACTGCCGAGGAGGAGGAGACGCAGGGCAAGCTGCGCCACAGTGAAGGCGAGGAAGGAGGAGATGCAGGGTGAAGCTGTTGCCTGCCGCCCGGAGGAAGCCTGCAACCTAGATGGGGTAAGTGCAGGGACTGATCCTGAAGGGGGGGAGGGGATTGCAGGCGACCCAACTGACTGCCGTGGGGGGTGGCTCAAGACGGATTTTATCTAGGGGATGGGATAACAAAGAGTATCGACCGGTCACCTTAATCTACTGTCCTGAAATATTCCCACCTGCTGGCTCCAATAGTGATGACTGGTCCCAAAAGGCACTATTTCATGGCCCTCTGACCAGTCTTGTCATCACTGTTCTCACCAACATCAAGACATACAATTCAGGACCAGTGGCCATAGCGACAGAATAGGATGTGGCTGCTGGTAGAAGTGTCCACCCAAATACCAGCACTGGAAAGTAAAGGACTCAACCAATGGCTATTGCAGGACAGGGAGTCAAGGTTAGTATTGCTCTGTTTTATCCTATTCACTGGAAAAACATGTACTGGTTCCTTCAATGTTCTCTGAAATCAGGCTTTAAAGCAAAAAGATATTAACGAATAGCCAATTTAAAGATAATATAATAAATCTAGCTGCTTTTGCTGCAACACTCAACTTTAGAGATTTCTTTCTTACAGTATGGTGACTTATGACTTAATTTTTAAAAAGGAATGAGCTGTCACCATATATGTGCTGCAATTGAATAGATATCTAGATGGACCAAAAACTCATAGGCCTGTTTTACACAGGCTTCAGCTTGTGTAAGAGCATTGTGAACAGCAAGCTTTGATAACGCATTTGCAGAGCTTTGTTGAAGCTTTAAAAATACTGTTCAGCTCTAGTTTGTAAATGTTGAAAACAGATCTTAATGGGAGTGCTGATTGACACTTTAAACAAACTGCTAGTAGTCTTCAGCACTTCTGGAAGCTTGTTGAAAGCCTGCTGTAGACCGTTGGCAGTTTGCTTAAAGCCATATTCAAATCTTGGGGTTTTTTTTCTCTAAAATAACAAACATGTTATACATGGTTTTGCACAGAGCAGCCTGGATCCTCCTCTTCTTGGATCTCACGCTGGTGCTCCTGGCCCCTCCTTCCTGCTGGGTGCCCCTACAGCAAGCAGCTTGCTGTGGGGGCACCCAAGCAGCCACGCTCCCGAGCCGTGGCTCTGTGTGTCCATTCACACACCGAGCCACAGCTCGGCCCCACCCCCTCTATCTCCTGATTGGCTCACTGGCTGTGATTGACAGCAGTGGAAGTCAAGAGTTCCAAAAGCCAATTATGACTGTGAGTCCCCAGACAGCCAAGGCTCTCGTGGACATCACTGGATCGAGAGGGTGCTCAAGTATTGGAGGGGGCTGCTGCACACAGAAGGTTTTTTTTACCTTCATGCATAAAGGTAAAAAAACCTTGTGCCTTTACAACCACTTTAAAATGACATTCAGCACTCCCATTTGGATCTGAGTTTAAAATTTACAAACTGGAGTCGAATGGTACTTTAAACACGTCAGCAAAACTAGCTGAAAGCTCTGCAAATGCTTTGTCAAAGCTTTCTGTTCACAGTCCTCTTATACAAACTGAACTGCATGTGAAACTGGCCATAGGAGTCAGCAGAATGCGTTCCATGGGAGTGTGAATACATTTGCCAGTCTAAAGCATCTCTCCCAGAACTATGTAAAGTTGAAGACAAATATAAATTTGGGCATAAAGTAAATAAGAAATATGATTCTATATTAAGAAAATATAGTATATAGTCTTCAGAAACATACAAATCTAAATGTATAGATTGGTTTCTTAGTCGCACATCCCTATTCAAACTGTGGCTAGATTTGCTGTAGTCACTAAAAGCCGATGTACTTACTGACTGCAAGAATAAAATCCTTATGTAATTTGTACGTCATGAGAGGTTCAGTTAGACATCTGTTGACACAAAAAGCAAATTACATCAAAGACATACATTTCATGAAGAGCTTTCAGATTCAATATATCTCAGGGGAGCTGGTTCACATTCATTTGAAAAAGAAGCATTTAGGCTGGGTTTACACTGGTGCGATGCCAGACATTGCATGTGATTTGCACCCAGTGGTGGCCCGTCAATCAGGGGCGCAGGGGCGCTGCCCCTCTAATCCACGCGCCCGGCCCCTAATCTACATGTGGGGCCCAGACACATGGATTCCAATGGGTTTCTTTTTTTTTTCTTTCAGAAGCACATGATTAGAGCCCGAGGCTCTAATTGGCTTTAAAAAAGGTTGGGCTCGGGGCGCAGAGCACTGCGCCCTGAGCCCACCCCAGTTGTGTGACAATAGCAAATTAATATTCGCAATTGTCTTCTTGATTCTCCTCCTGCCAATCAGGAAGCGGGTCCTGAGACCCAATTGTGTTCGGCCAGGAGGAGAATTTGTCTCTTTCTGTGCTGCATCACGCACAAACTCACCCCACCAGGCAGACCACGTCACTGAAGTCTGGCTGGGAGAAGCGGTCAGTGGCCCCTGGTTGCCATATTCACGTCTGTCGTCCTTCTCCCGTGCGGGGGGGAGGGTGGGTGTGTTGCCGCCATCTGTCTCCCACTGAGGACGGTCGCCATTGGGGGGGGCTTGTGGGGGGTGGTGTTAGTATGCCGCCACCGCCCCAAAATATTGAGCACCAGCCGCCACTGTTCGCACCGCATGCCTTTGCACATCACATGCAATAGTTTTTATAGCTGAAATTGCATCACATTCAGACCAACATGGTGCATGGCCCGTTTATTTGTCCACACTGGAATCAGATCGCATAGGTGTTCAGACCCATGTGATCGGATTCCATCTGATTCCACAGTTCGCACTGCGTTCTGCAAAACGATTTGGGAGTGTTCTTAACTTTATATTGACACTCACAGCAGTTCGCAGAGAGCAGTGTGAACTGCCTGCAATTCAGATGCGATGCTGGAACCTGCACAGTAATCCCTGTGGTTCCCGCATCGCACCAGTGTGAACCCAGCCTTAAAGCAAACCTTTCCTCTGCTAAGATCAAACAATGTGGTAGCCTAAATGCAATGCAGCCTTCCTCAGGTGTCTGCTCCCACCCTTACCCCTGTGTGTTCTGCACAATGGAAGCCCTGAAACTGGTGGCCATCCTTTGACCAATCAATGGTGAGTTGCAGGTGGTGAGAGGGAGCAGGCAAGCTCTTAACTTTCTCTGAAAAAGTTGAGATTTGTTCATTAGTACCATTCCATTTCACACCTGAATTGCACAGGAACACGGTCCGCGTTCCTGTGTGATTCAGTGCGCTGCATGCGCTACTTTTTTTGTTCAAGCATTTTATTGAGGGATCAACATACACGCTTCCAGAAGATATACAGACATATACTTGTGATCATGTATATTATGCATTAAAGCATCAAGGTTCATGCACTACTTTTCAAAAATGCAGTGCACCAGATTGCATGGTACTGTGGTACCATGTGATATAGTGCAGGCAAACGCACTGCATTTGTGATCTGTGTTTGGGGTGTTGTTATGAATACATTGACACCCACAGCAGATCGTGCACCTAGTGCATTTGGAACACAGAGTGTATGGAACGCTGGTTTCTCTAAGGAGCTTCAGGCTGCAGTTGTATGCTTGTCTCCTCATGCACAATGGAGTGCTGATAGCCCTGTATTGTATGTGATGACGCCAAGGGACCACGTAGAGCCCAGAGGTTCAGGACAGTGCTAGAGTCTTCTGGAATGAGGGATAAGGTGGATAATACATCTTATGTCAGAACCCAAAGACTGTACAAGCATTTATGCCTTGTAGTGAGGTGGAAGCCCAACAGTAAGTGTGTATTTTGTGTCATTCCCGGAGTTCACTTTTACCATAGTCAGCAGTGGCGGCCCACTAATCCATGCACCCAGCCCCTAATCTACATGCAGAGCGCCGGATGCATGGATTCCAATATATTTTTTTCCTTTTGAAGCACATGATTAGAGCCTGAGGTTCTAATTGGCTTCAAAAAAGGGTGGGCTCGGGGCGCAGAGCACTGCACCCCGAGCTCACCCAGTTATGTGACAGTAGCAAATTAATATCCGCTATTGTCTTCCTCATTCTCCTCCCGGCCAATCAGGAAGCAGGTCTTAAGACCAGATTGGCCAAGGAGTCTTAGGACCCACTTCCTGTTTGGCCTGAGAAGAAGCAATGGCCCCAGAGCTTGGAAGAGTCAGGGAGCAGCTTAGCCAGCGGTTCTCTCCAGCCGGGACTCAGCTCCCTCTCCTGCGGGGGGGTGAACGAGATCTTACCGTCCGTCTCCCGCGGGGGGGAGGTGGTGTTGGTTTGCACCCCCAAAATATTGAGCCCCAGCCACCACTGATAGTCAGAATTTGCACAAGAATACTGTAGGGCTCCAGCACCACACAAATAAATATTTTTGTACATGTGCAGATACTATCAGGTTTGCTTTTTAAAGAGGTGTACTTCTTTGAGAAAATAAAACGAATTACATTGCTCCTCCTGTCTGGTTAATTTCGTACCAGTAATGCCAGACATGCTAGAATCAAGCTTTCTATACAGTACATTATTAAGTATATAAAGTATATTAAGTGCCTGGAATTAGGTATACATGAAAGGGCACCGAAAGAGAAAAGGTGATGAGAAAATGTGAGCTAGCCTAAAGAGAATGTATAAGGCCTATAAAAAAAAATTGAAAAATTGGGGAAAAAAAAGTTTTTTTCGTTGGCGCTTTTCGTTTTTCTTCTTCCGGAAAAATTGAAAACAAAAAAGGAAGCGTGGAATATGTTCTTTTACAATGATAAATATTATATCTTTGACATGGTATTCAAACTATATAACATTAAGACCTTAATGAAAGATTTCTGAGACTTTATGTAAAGTCTTAAATTATTTTAAGTTCTCTCAGCTGAAGACAAGCAAATCCTAGAATACAATTCAAGTAACACTGTACTTCTCAATGCAGTTCTCAAACAAGAGAAATATGAATTTCTGCCACTGGGAGGCACTGCAGGGGAAAGGCTCCAGTTTAATTTGCTTGTGGACTTCATCTTGTACCTCCTACAGTCGGGTGATTGTTGGGATACAGTAGATCAGGGATCTCCAGACAGCGGCCCTCCAGCTATTGCGGAACTACACGTCCCATGAAGCATTATAAAACTCTGACATTCACAGACATGACTAGGCATGATGGGAATTGTAGTTCCTGAAGAACTGGAGGGCCATAGTTTGGAGACCCCTGCAGTAGATGATAGTTTCTGTCCTCTCAGGCCTTAATTGACAGGTAAGGCTAAAAGCACACTGGCTGAAAAATCAATGCTTCTACGGGAGTTCTGTGTTTTTCCTGCAGAAGCAGCTCAATTTTATCCTATCCATGTCCATGCACATTAGGACGATTACAGGCATATTTTAAGCTCAGCGTTTAGAGGCAGGAAAAAAAAACCCTTCTGGTTTGTGTCTCTGATTGGAGTTTTCTGGCAGAAAAAAAATGCTAAACTCTCCTAAACTGTGTACAAAATGGTTCTCTGGATTTAGATGGCAGAGCCCCCCTGCCCCAAAGCACCCCCTCCCCCAATGTTGAGGGCATATGGCCTGGTATGGATGCTTGCTTTTTGCCCTCCTTCCTGACTCGCTGGGCTGCATGCTTGGATAACGTGAAAAAAAAGGTAAAAGCACTTAGAACCTAAATCAGCAGCTAAGCACTATAACCCAGATACTAGGTACAATAGCAATAGATAAACAAAGTGCAGCGCTATACATATAGTAAGTGCATAAAGGGGTACCCCTAATGACGTCACCTATGACGAAATGAGTTGGGTGGAGCTACATGCCTACACGATGTTCGCCCATCTTATCTTTGGGAAACTGACCTGTCTTCAACAGGACATGTGTTCATGATTGCTATTTTAAATGTAAGTGCACTATTTTTTTAATAAATAATACTATTTGTACAGTATTGCACATGGAGTTTTATCATTTACGATTGAGGGTCTCCTGATGCAGCTTCCTGGATTGCCTGTTAATCTTATCCTTACACCTACCATCTGAGGTTATTTGAGAGGACACCTGAGATCATGAGAGTGGATCTAAGGTCCGAGTGTTTATTGACCTCCCTGAGTAAGGGTGGTCGCTGGTTCTCTGGTGAGCCTCCAGTGTGAACTTGTTTTGGGTGTCATGGTTGCGGTCTCTGGATTTCTTTATTCAACACAAATTTTCTTAGAGGACTTTTTCTCTATGGACACTTTTTGATTCATATAATTTTTTTGTATAGTTTATTGACTTATGTACTTTGTTTATCTAATGCTTTGATAATGGTCTGGTATATATTTTAGGGTGGACCTTTTTCATTGCAAGCATTCTTTTGTTTACATCAGCGGGGAAGCCCACTGACAGCTGATGAGTCATCGGCTGTTAAGGACGCAGGGGGCCGGCTTCCCGACCCACTCCTTAACAACCTGTTTTTCTTCACACAGAATTCAAATTGGTCGATACGTTTTCGACCGATCCAACTGCAAATTGTTGCGAAAATTTGGAATTTGATAGAAAAGTAAAAAACAAAACTAAACTAAATGAAATGAATTCCGAAACAAATCAAGGAAAGAAAAAATCAGTGACATAACGAATCTATCTAAAACTGAACAAATTTTTCAATTCTGCACATGTCTAATATTGGCAGGAAGCATTTAAATTATTATGAGGGAAAGGGGAGTGGTTACCAATTCTCATGTATAGGTGAAATGTTATTAACGTATACAGCCCTTGTTATTCCATTTGTAATAAAAAATACTTTTAAAAAGTAACTGCAGCATTCCCAGTGTAACAAAACAACTTTCAATTAGTAAAACTACTCCACACTGAATTTTCTTTTCATCTTTTCCAAAAATTTCCATTTTTTTTTTTCCCGTGGCTTCAAAATTTCTAGAAATGTTACATCTCTAATCATGGATGCATTATTTGATATACTGTAACTATGTTTGCAGAAATCCTTGTGTCTGCAGATGACTTTTCAAGTAAGCAGAAGGAAATATGTACAATCGGTACTCTTGGAAGACAATGAGATCTGTAAAGCATCAACATATTCCTTGGAATTTCTCATCATTCTACCCAAATGGATATAATAGGGGGGCACACATGGGCAGGATTCTAATAAGTAACAAAACTGAACTGAGAACTGGTAAAGCCCAACTTGTTCATTCTGATTGGCTGGCAGATTAAATGGAGCCTGTCAGCTTTTATGGCTCTCCTCAACCAATCACAATTCACTGATCTGTTACCAATATACTGGAGAGTAATTGCATTTGAAGTGTGGCTGCACATTGTATACTATATTATTATTGCACATACACTAAACTATAAAACAAAAAGGTTACAAGGAATTCACTCACCTGAGGTAGTTTTTCAGAGCGCTGGTTATCGTTTTATTGTCCCATAGCTCTAAATCAAGATCCATATCAGGCGGTGCTTTAGGAGCTTTAAAATTAAAGCAAAATAATAAAAAACAAGATTCAGATGTATGACTGGTATAAATCTGTCTTCAGCAAGTCTATTAAACCTGAAATATAAACCAGCTTATTCCACAAACATGTCCCTAAACTGTACAAATCCTCCACAGAGATACGTCCAGCCTAGTCTGACCTGCATCCTCCTGATGGCTGCCATAGAAAAAGTACATTGCGATGTTTAACCACTTGCTTACTGGGCACGTATACCCCCTTCCTGCCCAGGCCAATTTTCAGCTTTCAGTGCTGTCACAATTTAAATGAAAATTGCACGGTCATGCTACACTGTACCCATATACATTTTGATCATTTTTTTCACACAAATAGAGCTTTATCTTGGTACTATTTAATAATGAATGGGGTTTTTATTTTTTGCTAAACAAATAAAAAAAGGCCGAAAATTATGAAAAAAAAACAGTTTTCATAGTTTGTTTATAAAATTTTCTAAACAGGTAATTTTTCTGTAGGCAGTGATAAGGTGGCACTGATTGGCGGCACTGATAGACGACACTGATGGTCACTGACAGGTGGCACTGATGGGCACTGATAGGCAGCACTGATAGGTGGCACTGATGATGAGGCACTGATGGTTACTGACAGGTGGCACTGATAGGTGGCACTGATGTTGAGGCACTGATGGTCACTGGTTGACAGCACTGATTGGCACTGTGTGGGATCGATGTCCCTCTTACAGAAGCCAGTAATCGGCTTTATTTTTTTCCTCCTCACGCTGTCAGCATGAGGGGAAAAAAAAGATGATGACCGGCTTCTGTTTACATCATGTGATCAGTTGTCATTGGCTGACAGCTGATCACGTGGGCCGTACTGTGCACTGTAGCCGTCTTTCAGCTATAGCGCGGGCATTAAGTGGTTACCAACTTTATAGTACACGGGGACAAAGATATAATATACCGATCAGCTGTAAATTTATGACCACTGACATGGGAATAACAGGAATAACATTGATTATCTTATTACAATAACATCTGAAAGTGGGTGGAATATATTAGGCAGTGAGTAAACATGTTTTACTTGAAGTTGATGTGTTGAAAGCAGAAAAATGGGCACCACAGTTTTTTGTGTATGGGCCTGCAAAGCTGCAGACCGGTCTGGGTTCCCATGCTGACCCGTGTCCACAGCCAAAAGCTAATACAATGGGCATGTGAGCATCAGAACTGGACAAAGGAGCCATGGAAGAGGAGGCCTGGTCTTTTATTTTATCATATAGATGGCTCGGTGTGTGTGCCTCACTTACCTGGGGAAGGGATGGTACTAGGATGCAATATGGGAAGAGGGCAAGCAGTATGATGCTTTAGGCATTGTTCTGCTGGTAAACCTTGGGTCTGCCATTGCAATTGTGAATGTTACTTTGGCACGCACCACCTAGAAAAACATTGGTAATGACCAAGTACACCCCTCCGTGGAAACGGTATTCCCTGATGGCAGTGGCTTTTTTCAGAAAAATAATACACCCTGCCACACTGCAAAAATGGTTCAAGAATGGTTTGAGAAACATGACAATGAGTTTGAGGTCAAGGTGTTGATTTGGCCTGCAAATTCTCCAGATCTCAGTCCAATTGAGCATCTGTAGGATGTGCTGGAAAAACAAGTCAGATTAATGGAGGCCCACCTTGCAATTTACAGGACGTAAAGGATCTGCTACTGGGGGCTTGGCGCCAAATACCACAGCATACCTTCAGAGGTCTAGTGGCATCCATGCCTCGACCGGTCAGGGCTGTTTTGGCAGTAAAAGGGGGACCTACTAAATATTAGGTGGGTGGTCATAAAGTTATGGTTGATTGGTGTACATACAGTATATATACACAGGCATATTACATGAATACTGTCTTTATTAAAATTCATCTGTTGAAAACAATGTATTCAATTTTAAATATATGTCTCTTAGATTGTAAGCTCTAAGGTGCAGGGCACTCTGATTCCTACTGTATTTAAGTGTATTATATTTGTACAGTCTACCCTCAAGTTGTAAAGCGCTGCGCAAACTGTTGGTGCTATATAAATCCTGTATAATAATAATAAATATATATATATTTTTAAATGAAACACAATAGTAAATTAAAAATGTTTATTAAAAATTAGAAATTATACTAGCTGTTAATGGAGGTATTACTATAGACTGCCATTGGCTGCCCTGTAGAAGTCAATAAGATACATGTTGTAAATAAGTTCTTCCGTTAAGTCATACTGGCCATGGACAAGCAGATGTCTTCCTGACAATGACAAGCAGGAGGATATCCCTAGTTCTGTAGAGCCAGAATCTGGCAGCATTCCTGGTTCACATAAGTGTTCCTGGATGGACAGAAGCAACACACAGATATTTAAAATCTTTCTTCCCTCTTCTCAGTGACAAGAAATAATAAATGGTACCCACAGCAACTCCAGTGTCACGGCAAGTGTCATTTAACCCACCACCTGTGGAATGGGGGGTGCATTGTTGAAGTCCTTACATCAGCACCATTTTTTAGAGCAGTGGTTTTCAACTCCTGTCCTCAGGACCCACCAACAGGCCAGATTTTAAGTATTACCTTGGGGAGATGCAGACTAGAATACTGCAATCACTGAGCAGCAAATTATATCACCTGTGATGTATTTCAGTTATCCTGCAAACCTGGCTTGATAGTGGGTCCCGGGGACGGGAGTTGAGAACCACTATTTTAGAGTATTGTAGACTGCCAACTGGTGCTGGAACATGTACAGGGCCGGCCCTACCATGGGTCCCAGTAGGTCCATTGGATCCAGGCAGCACCATGTCTTGGGCCAGCCCTGAACATGTAACATGACCTGCCAGAACACAGCTGGATTTAAGCTATGTATAAGCTGAATTTAAGGTATGTAAGGGGAATTTACGAACAAAAATCTGCAGGAAGGGGGAGTGGGGGAAGCATAAAGATTTAATTTTTAACAGGACTGGCCCTACAGTCCAACATTTATCCTTCATTTAATTTTTGTACTTATAGCAGTGGCATATTACCACATGAGTCACTGTCCCCTGAAGGAGCTCACAATCAAAGGTTTAATTTGAAAAGGGATAAATGGGATTTCAAGGTGCCACTACATAAAATGAAGTTTTCTTAAAAATCATTTTATTTAAGCAAATTATAAAAAAACAGATACGTATGTGCTTTCTTATAATTTGCTTAAATAAAATTATTTTTTAAGAAAACTTTATTGTATGTAGTGGCACCTTGAAATCCCATTTATCCCTTTTAAAATGAATCCTACAAAATTTAGGGAGATGGTGCTGAGTATATTTACATCCCCCACTATCTCCTGACCCCCTAATAGTCTCACAATCAAAAGGTGTCCACTACACTCTCACACGCACATATTAAGGCTGGCCATACAGTACATGCCTCATTTTTTTAGATCAGCCAGTAGGCTGATGAAAAAAAAAAAAAAAAAAAAGATTCCCCCATCCACACATGAGAAGTGCATGAAGAAATCCTCCCTGCTGTACCACTGTATTCTGACAGTGGGAATCCTCCACTGACTGCAGCAACGGATTGAAAAAAGTTTTCCAACCATCCTGTTCAACAGAAGTTGAATATTATATCTAGTTTTGTTGAGCAGGATAGATGGATGAATGGAAATTTGGACAGTCTTTGCTGAACCAGCTGAATTTTGCTTTCTCTATGGTTGTTTTTGCTCCACCAAAGTTGGTATAACAATCAATTTCTATCAAACGGGACTGTTGGGAAACTTTTTAAAAACAGTGTCCATAGGTTAAAGTGATACTAAAGTCTTGTTTTTTTTTTTCTTTAAAAATAACAAACATGTTATACTTACTTGCATTGTGCGATGGATTTGCACAGAGCAGCCCAGATCCTCCTCTTCACGGGTCCCTCGCCGGTGTTTTGTCAAAACAGCCAACTTGTCGAAATCTCCAACCTCATCACTTCCAGTGACTCTCCAGCATCAGTTATTGGACATTCCAGTACGCAACGAGTTGGCTGTTTTGATAGAACAGCGGCTAATAAGGAAAAAAGTTGTCGCCCCCTTGGAGGCAGCCATGTTGTTGTTTACTAGTGGGTGGACTAACAATGTCCACTTATTTTATCATCTACCGGAGTGTATACGCTGCTGGTGTTGTTTCAAAACAGCCAAGTCGTCCAAATGTCCATTAACTGATGTTGGAGATGGTTGTAGATTTCAACAAGTTGGCTTTTTGACAGAACACCGGAGCTCCTGGCCCCTCCCTCCTGCCCCCACAGTAAGTAGCTTGCTATGGGGGCACCCAAGCCGAGCTGCAGCTCTGTGTGTCCATTCAGACACAGAGCCACTGTTCGGCCCCGTCTCCTCTCTCTTCTCACTGGCTAACTGACTTTGAAAGCAGTGGGAGCCAATGGCGCCGCTGCTGTGTCTCAGCCAGGGAGGGAGAGTCCCAGATGGCTGAGGCACTCGTGCACATCGCTGGGTTGAGATAAGTATTAGGTAAGTATTGGGGGGCTGAGGGGGGCTGCTGCACGCTGAAGGTTTTCTTTATCTTAATGCTTAGAATGCATTAAGATAAAAAAAACTTCTGCCTTTACAACCACTTCCTACATTTACCATCTTGACTATTTAATCAGTCATAAAGTACACAAGTGCAATCTATTCCACAAGCAGAAAATGACCTAAACTGCTGTTATAAATATTGTAAATACTGTCAATTTACCTGGATGGTAACAGCAAGTTCAAAGATCAAGAAAAGAAATCTTGTACTCTCCCTAAAACCGCCCAATTAAGCAACTTCTCGGGCATCCTTTTGTCAGTGCTGCTGGACCCTTTTAATAGGACTTGGTAACTGATCAGCCAATCACTGCGTCAGAGCACTGCCATATAGGGGAGCCTGGCCAAGGCTTTTCCAATACTGACTTTGAGAAAGTCAGTATTTGTACAGGAGGTTCTGTGGGCTCCTGCTGGACTAAAATTAGAATATCAGAAAAGTCACAAGATACTGTACCATTTGTCACCGCATGGCACCCAGAGCCATGGGGGGCCACTTATACACACAGCTGGTTTACATTTTCAGTGACATTCACACATTTTTTTCAATTGCATGATATAACATCATTCTAAGATCTCACATGCCCACACATCGCAGTCATTGTGCTCTATGTGGGGTTTGCTTGAGCCTCCAAAAACTAATTTTTTAAAAAGGATACAATATACCAGTCACAAGTTTTACTGATGATGGCCGGCAAAATATTATTTCCCAAGATACATTTAATAAAAGAAAGTATGTTTTTTGTTATATATTTTATATTATTATTATTTTTTATTATTTTATATATAATTTTTAAATATTGTTTTATATAATTCTTGTATAGAGGGGGCCCCTTCTGTCAGGGGGGCCTGGGGCAATTTCCCCTTTTGCTCAACTGAGAAGCTTCAGTAGTAGTATATGTGCACTTGAAATATTAGATATACTATTCATCAATTTGAGTCCTGCATCTCCTCTCATAATGCCCACCTTTTCAGCATTAAATTTAAAAAAGTGACTTTCGCTTCAAAAAATTTTGAAGATGTTTTTGAATAGCCTATTCATAAAAGCCACGCTTACAAAATCCATATCCTGCAAGAAGAGGCTTGTACTGAGTTATGACAATGTCAGCTTGCCCTGAATATGATTTCAGGCTTTTACAGCATACTTGAATGCACCATTTTTATCTAATTAGATGTGTATAGTAGCCCCTTTGCTTTAGCTTGTCAAGTGTAACAAGGTCAGGTATGTAGACCCTCTTTTTTACCCAAGTGTCCTAAATGAAACACTGATTCATATTTTACTCTGATTTGCAGTGAGATTATCTTCCAGTTTTCATCTAACTGTTGTTCCATGGAAACAAATGCAGAAAGATTAAAAAACGTTTTTTTTTTTCTACACCTGATGAAAAATAGTAGAACGCCAAACCACAAGGAGTGTAGCTTAACAGTTCAATCCACCTAAAATTGTTATTTCATGTCTGAGCCTCTTATATTTTTGGAGAATGCCAGCAGTGAGATCTCTGCCGCTGATATAAGAAGCAGACAAGGATTCAGTACAGCAGCATCCATCCATAACATGCTAAAAGTTTTGAAGGGATTAAAGCTGAACTCAACAAAAATGTCTTCACAACTCCAGATACTACCTTGTAAATATAGCAGTGCCATCATTACTGTGCTGTATAAAGCCTGTGCAAAGAGGAGAGCTGTGGGGGGGTCCAGCAGACCCCACCCACTGCAGAACCCTGCATAAAATTACAGAAGGGGCGGAGAAAAGACCAGTCACCCTACACAAGATGAGAGAGCAGCCATGATCGGTCTTTATGACAGTAAGTCCCTTCAAAGAGGCGAAGTCTTACCTCCGGCTCTCACCCTCCACTCCCGCTGTCACTTGTAAACATAGAAGCCTTCTCTGCTTACGAGGGACAGCTTTACTCTCAGCGGTTCCTGGATCTGAGAGGGATTACGATCTCCATCTCCCTGCAAGGCAAGGCAGAGTCACCTACATGGGGAGGTACTAGAATCAAATACACCGGTGGTAGAGCCAGGCCAGGTAGAAGATGTAACACACTCCTGAACCCTGCCCTCTGTACATAGTGCACCCCTGAACTCTGCACTCTGTGCATAGGGCACCCCTGGAACTGCACTCTATAAGTAACTCACCCCTAAACCCTGCACTCTGTATGTAGCGCACCCCAGATACAACCAGCCCTTTGAGGGAAACTATACTGCTGATGAAGGCCATGAAGAAATTGAGTTTGACACCCCTGCTTTAAAGGAAAATGATGTTGGCTTTTGTGAGCAGTTGTTTGTGTACAGAGAAATGAAGTGCCGCAGAGCATAGAGGGCAGTTTCATACACACTAGCAGGGGTAAAACTAGGGAATGGCATCAGGAACAACTATTTGAGCTCAGACAACAATATCACATAGAGATAAATAGATTTTTAAAAATGCCATTATAATTTACATGATGGGCACCCAATTCATCATAATGATTATGGCTTTCAAATGACAAATGTAACACCCACATGTGTCAAGGAATACTGAAAATATATACAATGTGAGAAATAGGATAGCATGTCCTGCTTTTTTTCCTCTATTGTGCCAGAAGGCCACTGCAAGATCTGTGCCAAGGGAACAAATATCCCCAGCTAATTCTGCCTACTTAATTTCTGAATATAAACAGTTGTCCTCTGAACTAGGAGTGTACAAAGACAATGAATACAGACTTGCCTTTTATTCCATTAGTGCCAAACAGCAGAAAAAAGGGTATCTTTAGTAAAAAGCTGAATTGGGCTCATTTAACTGTGAACTACTGTATGTCTTTTACTGGTTTTATATTATGCAGGCTTGCTTATTTTATTAAAAAATATAAAAACTGAAACTATATCATTGCTATTATTCTGGGATGTGCGCCAGAAACTTTCCCATGTCACCTTATACATAGAGTAAAAAATACTTACAAAAAACTGTATTCATCAGCTTCTGAACTTTAGAGTTCACGCCTCCAATTCTGTAGAGTCCCAAAATAGTGATACCTAAAAATCAAGAAATAAAACACGCAAATGCTATAAGAGTGATAAAGAGCAAAGAAGTTTTTTTTTTGTTTTGCATACTCAAAGCCAATCTTGTGTTCTACTACCAGGACCTAACATACAATTCATGCTTCCCTAGGTACACATACCTGTAAAACAATGACCCTTTAATACAGACTGACTCCCCTTATTATCATCAGAATTCTTATGGGAGTATAACAAAAAGCTAAAACCAGGAAGTGTTGTTTGAAGCAGTTGTTTGCAAGATCCTGGAATCTGGCAATATCACCATGGTCTGCATTAGAAGCAGTATTTGTGCTATTTTATATATGCAGAAGAACAGTACAAAAGTTTTTGGGGCAAAGTTGGGGATGAGCTGCTGTAGTAGAGCTAGGAAATGAGTCACTGTAGTAGAGCTAGAAGATAAGCCACTGGAACAGAGCTAGGAGAAGGAGATGAGTTGCTGGAGCAAAACTAGGAGATAAGTTGCTTTAGTAGAGCTAGATAAGCTATTGGAACAGCACTTGGAGAGGCGTCACTTGAGCAGAGCTAGGAGATGAGTTGCTGAAGCAGAGCTAGGAGATGAGTTGCTTGAGTAGAGCTAGAAGACGAGTTGCTGGAGTAGAGCTATGAGATGAGTTGCTGGAGCAGATGAGCTGTTACAGCAGAACTATAAGATGAGTTGTTGGAGTAGAGCTAGAAGATGAGCTGCTGGAGCAGAGCTAGAAGATGAGTTGCTGGAGTAAATCTAGGAGATGAGTTGCTGGAGTAAATCTAGGAGATGAGTTACTGGAGTAAAGCTAGGAGATGAGTTGCTGGAGTAAAGCTAGGAGATGAGTTGCTGAAGTAGAGCTAGGAGATGAATTGCTGGAGCAGATGATTTGTTATAGTAGAGCTAGGAGATGAGTTGCTGGAGTAAATCTAAGAGATGAGTTGCTGGAGTAAAGCTAGGAGAGGATCGAAATGAGGTCGTTGAGTAGAGAATCTAAATGAGGTCGTTGAGTAGAGGATCGAGATGATATTGT
>BLSH010523831.1:559451-572785 GCA_018402905.1 Glandirana rugosa | reverse complement strand
TCTCGTAGAACTATAACAAATTTGGAACAGCCATTTACGATCAGTCTCTCGATACAACAAGTCGTCCGGAAATTATTCGTAAAGATTTCAAGGCTCATCGAAAGAGTTTAGGAAAATCTGCGGGATACCGAGGTCAGACCGTCACGACGTATCCCTCGAGTTGTCCTCAGGACCGACAACGCGATTTGTTCGAAAATTATCCGTAAATTCTTCAAAGCCATCCCGAATGTATAGAGGGGTAAAAACCCATAAAGCGAGTGTCTTGACTCTCCATAGTATTTTTTTTTCTCTTAACTTACTAGACTCTGTACACGAGACTCTAAAGGTCCTTGATGTCTAGGACCTTTCTTTAACATAATTTTATAAAGCATAAGTTCAGTAAGTATACAAAAATAAATCAGAAGTAACATATGAATGACTTGAATACGAAATATTTTAATACAATTTCTTTCCAGGATCTGTAGTTCCTGGAAATCTCAGAGCACATGTCTCAGATCATTCAATTCTCTTTTTTTTTATGATACCTCTCAGTTCTGTGAGCGAAATACCCAAAAATGGGGAGATATGTAAGCCCTACCGAAACTTCTTAAATGCCTATTAAAAGCTTGTTTAGCGCAACAGCCAGGACTCCTGTTGAGCTCCCTATGCAGCACTGCCAGACTGGAGCCATAGGGCGTCTAAAAGGATTTGAGAAAGCTACTCGGAACTTTAGAAATGCTTATTAAAGGCCTGCTGAACAACATAGCTCTCTGACTAGCATTTACCGACAAGGTTTAAACAATATCAAGATGCTCTTCTTACTGGTATTTACAGACAAGGTGAAAAGAATGTCAAGCATAAGGAGCCCTACAGCTGTTGGTGATAAAAGTAAGCCTGGCCTGAAATATGTCATTATACCCAAACACAGGCTATTACTATCAGTTGGCAGACAGCCCTGGCATTCCAGAAAACCCACTCAAAGTGGATTCTCCTAAAAAAAAAATCACCATAAAGTGGTAGTAAAGTCCCCATGGTTTACTTGTACCTACAGGTAAGCCCAAAATACCTGTAGGTACAGTAAATGTCTCCTAAATGTGCGCCGTTTAGAAGATATTTACTATAGCAGCAGCCATCGACATCAACAGTGCATGCGTACTGCGCTGTAAATGGACAGTGTGCTGTCCATTGAGAGAGCTGTGCCACAGCCGAGACTTCCGCGTGGGAGTGACATCATCGTGGCTCAGCCAGTCAAACAGCCGAAGCCGGCGAAAGTGGAAAGAAGACCTGGTGGAAATGGAAGTGCCGGGGAGCTGTGACAGCGCACCACTAGAGGGCTTTGTTTTGAAGTAGATCTTTAATGATGTGCTAGTATGTGATGCATACTAACACGTTATTCCATTGCCCTGCAGGGGCCCAATTTTTTGGGTGTTTTTTTTGCAGTTTACTACCACTTTAAGCTGGCCATACATGGCCATATGCTGGCTCAACAAAAAAAAAAGTCTAAGGCGGATGGGGGAATCCTCCCTTCAGTGCTATTCTGACAGTGGAGAGATTCCCCAGCTGTCAGAATACACAAATTAGTGCTACAACCATTGGCTGCAGCCACTGATCGAGAGGCTTTTATCTGACAGGCCCACTGAACAGAAGTCGATTTGTAGAGTATATCAATACATCGTTAAATTGACTTCTGTTCAACTGCAGTGGCCACACATGGATTGGAATTCAGCCGGTACCTGAATTTCAATCCACCTATGACCACTTTTACTCTACTGGGATAATGTAAAGGTCCAACTTCTTGACCTTTCTGGGCCACATTGGAAGAAGAGGAATTGTCTTGGGCCACAAATAATATACACTAACAAAAAGGAGAGCTGATGAGCAGAAAAAGTTGGGCAGAAGTTAATGGTCACTGATATAATGATAAAACTTCATTTTTTTGTAATATTTTTTAATAAGTAAAAGATGGCAACATAGAACTAGTGAGATATTTGACACAGTTTTGATAAATTAGCACATCGATATCTTCTTTGATGGATGTAGTAGCAATTCTCAATGAATTCTCAAGGTGCTCATCAGCTATTTTGGTTCTAATTTTGCACTTTGTGTGCTTTATCCAACATCAAATAGTTGCTCACAAATACAGGTGCTGCCGAAAACCATTGACATGAATAAGGCGTGATTGTGAAGAGTGGGATATTTTTCTCTAGGAAAATAAAACTTGTAAAGAGACACTGTCACATTTTTCTTTGGCCGCATGTGTTCGATGACTGTAAACGTATTTTTACAAACCCCCCCAAAAAAAATCAACATTTTTAAGTAACTTTACGATTTTGTGTTGGGATGCATTCTTAGCTGTCTTGGACCGCATGCAGCCCTTGGGCCACAGGTGGGACACCCCTGATGTGAAGGAAGCCACATATTAAACCCTCACCTCGCGTCTCCACAGAATCAATACATTTCTTCACAAAGTTGAAGCCAGCTTCATTTAGGAACACTGTACAGAGAAATGAAAAGGTAGTGTTAAAACATAACTTCCAGTTATAAGTGCAATATTAACCACTTGACCTCCACAAGGTTTCCTCCCCTTCCTGACCAGGCCATTTTTTGCGATATGGCATTGCCTTACTTTAAGCACTTGCTGTCCGCCCACCGTCGCATTACGGCGGCAAAGTGGTTCGATATCGCAAACCGTCGTCACCTGACGGTGGCTGCGAGATTGCGGATCGCAGGCGAGCTCAGTGTATTCCGGGGGAGCCAGTAAGCGGGTAGGGGGTACTCGATCTCCGCCGGCTACCCGCGATGGCTCCCCCGCAGTGACAGAATGGAGGTCCGTGTATGTAAACACATGGATCTCCGTTCTGATAGGGGGAAGGAATGTGATCACAGGCTTCCTGTGTATGGGAGCCGCAATCACTCTCCTCCCCCACTCAGCCCAGCCCCCATACAGTTAGTAAAACACACAGGAAACACAGTTAACCCTTAGAGCGCCCCCTGCAGGTTAACCCCTTCCCTGCCAGTGAATTTATACAGTAATCAGTGCATTTTCATAGCACTGATCGCTGTAAAAATGCCAATGGTCCCAAAAAAAGTGTCAAAATGGACCGACATGTCCGCTGCAATATTGCAATCCCACTAAAAATCGTAGATCGCCACCATTACTAGTAAAAAATAAATAAATAAAAAACCCATAAATTAATTCTCATCATTCATAAATGCGGCAACTTTGGCGCAAACCTGTCAATATACACCAATTGCAAATTTTTATTTTTTTTTACCAAAAATTTGAGGAAGAATATAAATCAGCCAAAACCGATAAAAAAATTGTTCTTATATATATATGTTTTTGGGGTTTTTTTGGGGATATGTATTATAGCAAAAAGTAAGAAATATTGTTTTTTTTTGCAAAATTGTTGCTCTTTTTTTGTTTATAGCGGTGATCAGAAATGACGCAGAGGTGATCAAATACCAACAAAAGAAGCTCTATTTGTGGGAAAAAAAGGATGGCAATTTCGTTTGGGTACAAAGTTGCACAACCACGCAATTCTCAGTTAAAGCGACGCAGTGCCAAATCACAAAAAGTGCTCAGGTCCTAAAGGGGGAAATCCTTCCAGGGCTGAAGTGGTTAACTGACATTGTATGGTAATGCAACGCTGTATCAAAATAACATTTATGTCATTTTTTTTCCCACAAATAGAGTTTTCTTTTGGTGGTATTTGATCACTTCTGTGGTTTTTATTTTTATTTTTTTTGTGCTATAAACAAAAAAGTAACAGATTCCTCTATATATACTTTCTTCATTCACCCCTGTTGGGTTATTGTATATTCACAGCCGTTAGCTGCAGGTGTCAGGATACCCAAACAGTGGCTGCATCTGACTGGATACAGTGGCTGTTTCTGCCCGGTTTCTTCAATTTTTCAATCAAATGATGTCAGACGTGAGGAGGCCAACAGGGCCACCCACTAAGATACAAGTAATATTTTAGGCTTCCTCTACAACAGGAGTTTAATTTTTGGTGAGATACTCCTTAAAGTGTTACTAAACCCAGAAGCCTGCATTCACTATATCTGATCTCCCACAGCACACAGAACATGGAAATTCAATTATTTTAGTAATTGTAAACTGCTAAATACCTTTTCTCATCAGCAGTATATAGCAGTCTTGTGATTTCTATCAGTTCCGAGTGCAGCTTGTAGGAGGAGTTTTTATACTGTACTGAGCTGTCCTATGAGGCTGCAGGACCCCTGACCCTCTGTCTGGACAGTGCTGATTGGCCCTGTGCTGATCGCATGCACCCTCCTAAGTAAAAAAAAACCTCTGTAGCAATACACACCAAACTGAGAATGTGCAGTCTGACTCCAAAGGCTCTGTCTTATCCAGACTTGTTCAGGGGGACAGTGCAGGGAGGGGAGGATCTGTGCATACAGGATCAAACAGCCTTTTTACACAATGCAGAGGATTAACTCCTTAGGTTCCACAGTGAGTATAAAAAGCATGCTTTACTGCATATACACACTGATTTTACTGCTGTGGGTTTATTAACACTTTAAGGGTTGTCTACTAAAGGGAGACAGACATTACAGTTTCCCTCATTAGAACACTGAGATCTAATCAGGTGGCTATAATAAGGCTGAGCCCCCATTCAGGAATTTGTTTGGAAAGGACATGGTGAAAAAAACACTTTCTTCAGAACAGAGAAAAGAGTTAAACTTTGGGGTTGATTTACTAAAGGCAAATAAACTTTGCACTTTGCAAAGTGCAGTTGCACTCTGCAAGAACAGTTGCTCCAGAGCTTAGTAAATGAGGGAAAGCTCTGCTGACTTCCATCATCCAATCATGTGCAAGCAAAAATGATTTTTTTTTATTTTCCCTGCCGGTGATTGGATATTCTTTGGAAAGTGAAGCTTTACCTCATTTACGAAGCTCTGGAGCAACTGCACTTTGCAAAGTACACAGTCTATTTGCCTTTTGTAAATCAACCCATATAAAGAGCTAATCTAATACTGTCCCACACAGCTTTGACAGTCCTTGTTTTAGCTTTCTAGCAAAGACCACTGGCCTCAGCGTGCGAGTTGTATTTTTTATGTAGTTCCAAGAATAATCCACTAGAGGGCGAGTGATACAAAACTTCTATATTCTGCACCAGTTTTCAGCAGAAAATCGCACAAACAGTAAAATCAAGTCATTAATCCCCTTATTCATACTTACTTTCTTCTTTTTTGCTTATAATGGCTGGAAGTGTGTAAATCTAAAAGAGGAGAATAAGTATTCATTAGTTTACAGAAGCGTACTGAAACTTTTTTTTTTTAAGTAAACCCAATCACTAAAATCTCATATAATCTTTAACATATTGATGTCAATGGAAAAGTCATATTACATTGTTTTTGAAAATCTTTCATTAAAATTATTCCTGGTAATCGTTTCATGACGGTAATGGTTAGGAGCTTCTTGTTATGGGTGACCGATGTCCCTGTCTCTAGGTTTTCTTGCGTTGTCACCCTGTTAATGCAATTCTGGTGGACATTTAGGATACCTGGGCACCCAGAAGGATGATTTGGTTCCATCTGCTGACTGCATGTCACTACTGGGGTACATAGGCATCTGACACATAGAAGTACCAAATTCTGAAACTCTTGATAGATAGGGAACTGCTTTGGGATTATTTTTTCGGTGATGGCAGTGTCATTTTAAACACAGTCACTAGAGGGCACCCTTAAAAACCCATTGCATTATGATCAAAAAAGATGTAGCAAAAACATAAGAGTAAAAAAAAAACAGAATAAATGTTACAACAGTACATGATAATACACAATACTTCTATCTTAAACTTTCTGTCTGAAAAGTTTGAACTTAAGCATTTTTTTTTTTTTTTTTGCTTAGTGGAAAATAAGCAGCGCTATTAATCTGGACAGCATTGCTGTGTCCTGTGCGCTGATTACATAACGGAACACAGCAGGGAGCCTCAGAGATATTCTCGGATTTCTCGATTAAAAGCCTCTTACCAAATGTACAGTCTTTTATTAAATACACTATTATTTTATTACAAGAAAACACACATTCCTTCTAGTAGATAATAGGTCAAACTTGCAGACCAATCTGAGAAAAATGAGGCTGCTATAGGTGGCTGAGAGCTACAAAACCCATTTCTAACCTACTGTAGCACAGGAGGTGAGACCGAGGTCAGAGTTTTCTTCCTCTCACTTGCCAGGATTTACGTTGATTAACCATGCACATATAATAAATACAATGTGCATGTACTAACCTTAAAGAGGAACTTCAGTCTGCTCACATAATTTGTAATAAAAACATCTTTGCCATTCTGAAGTTTCCCTCCAACAACTCTGCATAATATTTTATATATACTGTGATACTGTAATTGCCAAATATGCTGCAGAAATCTCCCTTCACTGAGTCTGGCTGCAGCCATTTTAACTGTGGGCAGCTAAAGCTGCTGCCTGTTCACTTCCTGGATTTACACAGACACACAGAGGCACACCTCCAGCTCTGCAACTCTCATTGGTCCTCTTATGACTCACCCCCACCTCCCTTCCTGGCAAACTCTCACGAGAGTGAGAGAGAGATGTGCATGATGTTATAAGCCTAGGCTAATGACCAGATAAGAAACAGGAAGTGGGTGGCATAAGGTATTTACTGGCAGAAAAAAAATGTTTTACTATCCAAAGTTAAAACAACAAGGGCACACAATTTAATAGATGGAAAATTGAAAAAATTACTGAAGGTCCGATTTAAGTTAATAAAAGCTCTAACTACAGTGGCTAAGTGGTTAGCACTTCCACCTAGCAGCACTAGGGGCGCCGACTGGAATCCTGACCACAACACTACCTGCCTGGAGTTTGTATGTTCTCCCTGTGCCTGCGTGAGTTTCCTCCGGGTACTTCCAATTCCTTCCACACCCCAAAGAAATGCTGGTAGGTTAATTGGATCATGTCTAAATTGGCCCTTGTATGTGTATATGTATGAATGTGAGTTAGGGACCTTAGATTGTAAGCTTCTTGAGGGCAGGGACTGATGTGAATGTACAATGTATATGTAAAGCGCTGCATACAGTGACAGCTCCATATAAGAACCTGAAATAAATAACTAAATGGTGTTTTGCTAAAGCATTGTGTATCAATTGCCATTTTTCACATAAAATCCTGTATGGTAATAATAATAATAATTATGGTCAAATGGTAGATAGTAGACCCCCCATCGTAACCAATGCCAAGCCACATGCTGGATGCAAAGGCTTGCTCAGCCCAGATACTAGAGTTACATACACTGATCAGCCATAATTTCATCACCACTAACTAAGTGAATACCATTTATTATCTCATTGCAATGACATCTGAAAGTCAGCGGGATATGTTAGGTAGCAAGTAAACATGTCGTCCCTGAAACTGTTGTGTTGAAAGCAGAAAAAATGTTATGTATGGGGCTGCACAGCCACAGATCAGCCAGGGTTCCCATGCTGACCCGTGTCCACAGCTAAAAGCACCTACAATGGGCATGTGAGAATCAGAACTGGACCACGGAGATATAGGAAGAAAGTGGCCTTGTCTGATGAGTCATGTTTTCTTTTAAATGATGGATGGCTGGGTGCGTGTGCATCGCTCATCTGGGGAAGAGATGGCACAGGATGCAATATGGGAAGAAGGCAAGCTGGTGGAGGTGTTGTGATGCTTTGTGCAATGTTCTGCTGGGAAACCTTAGGTTCTGCCATTCATGTGGATGTTACTTGACACATACTACCTACCTATTCACTGCTGCTGCCTAAGTACACCCCTTCATGGAAACAGCATTCCCTGATGGCAGTGGCTTGTTTCAGCAGGATAATGTGCTCCGCCACACTGCAAAAATGGTTCAAGAATGGTTTGAGGAACACAAGTATTTCAAGGTGCTGGCTTTGCCCCCAAATTCTCCAGATCTCAAGCCAATTGAGCTTTTTTGGGATGTGCTGCAAAAACAAGCCTGATCCATAAAAGCCCCACCTTACAATTTTACAGGACTTTAAAATCTGCTACTGACATAGTTGCCAACATTGGCAAAAAATGTATAGGGACACTCTTTTTTGTCTGTAGGCGGAGTCTTATTATAATTAGGGGACGGGGCTTTCATTTGTAGGTGTGTTATAGCGATGGGAAAGAGATGCAACGCGAAAAACAGGCGTGGTTTAAACTAGGCATTGGGCGTGGCTTAAATGGGGCGTGGCTCAAAGGGGGTTTGGTTCGAGTCTGAGATGAACGAGGGATGGAGGGAGAAAGGGAGAGAGAGATAGAAAAGAAAGAATGAAATAGGTAGGGAAGGAGAGAGAAGGAAAGAAAGAGGGATGGAGGGACAGCAGGCCCAGATTCTACACCACAATAGCAATACGTAAGTTTAACAAATCAGCAGATAAAGATACTCCAAACACCTGGTGTTAGCGCTTCAATCATCACGGCACCATGGTTGTTATGGTGTCAGGATGATTGAAGCGCATTATTTCTATTATTACATTGTAATAAAATATGAGATAGTTCAACTCACCATAATGCAGAATCAGTGGGAAGCCTGAGTGTGTCACTTGCCACGTCGCCTGCAACCAGATGTCATCAGGTGTCCCCAGCGTTGTCCTTCCTTACATCACAGATGCCCCCAGTAGAGTGCCTCCTAACATCACAGGTGCCCGGTAGAGTACCTTCTATCATCACAGGTGCCCGTTAGAGTGCCTCCTTCCATCACAGGTGCCCATTAGAGTGCCTCCTTACATCACATGTGACTAGTAGAGTCCCTCTTTACATCACAGGTGCCCATTAGAATGCCTTCTTACATCACAAGTGCCCAGTAGAGTCCCTCCTTACATCACAGGTGCCCAGAAGAGTGCCTCCTTACATCACAGGTGCCCCAGCGGTGTGCCTCCTAACATCACAGGTGCCCAGTAGAGTGCCTCCTTACATCACATGTGCCCATTAGAGTGCCTCCTTACATCACAGGTGCCCATTAGAGTGCCTCCTTACATCGCAGGTGCCCAGTAGAGTTCCTCCTTACATCACAGGTGCCCAGTAAAGTCCCTCCTTACATCACAGGTGCCCATTAGAGTGCCTCCTTACATATCAGGTGCCCAGTAGAGTCCCTCCTTACATCACAGGTGCCCAGTAGAGTCCCTCCTTACATCACAGGTGCTCAGTAGAGTGCCTCCTTATATCACAGGTGCCCATTAGAGTGCCTCCTTACATCACAGGTGCCCATTAGAGTCCCTCCTTACATCACAGGTGCCCAGTAGAGTTCCTCTTACATCACAGGTGCCCATTAGAGTGCCTCCTTACATCGCAGGTGCCCAGTAGAGTCCCTCCTTACATCACAGGTGCCCATTAGAGTCCCTCCTAACATCACAGGTGCCCAGTAGAGTGCCTCCTGCATGATCATTTGCCACCATTACCCCAGCGCTGCTCGTCATATTGCCAAGCAAAATTGCTCCAGTCCCTCCAACTCACCCCCTGCCTGCTCAGATTTAAAAAAAAAAAACACCTCATACCCGGAACAATTGGTTTGGTATGCCACCCTGCTGACAGATCACTAACCATGCTGTCTGCATCCACCCCACGGCCACCATGACAGACTGCTGGTAATCATATCTACACAATGAGTCTCATTGCCTCTTAGGCTCCCCCTCTTTTCTCCTTTTCCTCTCCATATGCCTCCTTTTTAAATTTTAAATGTTATCATTTTTTCATTCATTATTAATATTTTTTAAAATAATAAGATTACAATTATTAACACACTTATACACATTTTAATTTATTATTGGGGTAATTCCCATCCTTCTTGCCTATTGATGTGAGTCCTAGCTGTTTAATGGTAGGTTCATTTATTACGTGATGCTTCGATCGTCTATTGACCTATAATTTACACAGCTGTCTGCTTTTTAATTGGGAGCTGTGTCCAACTAGGTTCCGGATGTATCGGGCTGTGCTGACCGTTCTGGAACGCATATGGCGAAAAGGGCGGAACGTATATCCGCGTCATGTCCAGGAGATGTTGATTCGTTAACAGAGGACTGTACGGACCACCATGGAACGCAAACAGCGACATTCCATCATGGCGTGGCCGCTATCCGCCTCATTTCTGATTCTAACCGATTGGTTGGCTGGGTTATGATGTGGTTCATACCCAAGCCCCCTTTGGATGAAATTGATTGGAGTGGCACTTTATTGGAATGTATTGTCACAAACGGATGTTTTTTCATAATTTTACTTTCTAGCGCTGCACTATTTTTTAACATTTACTTATACAATTGGTCAATTGGAGTGCTAGCTGCTGATTTACAATTTTTCATTTATTCTCATTTATTTATTTGTTACCAGGTGCGCAATATTTATATATAGTACAATCATATCTCCGCGCCAGAACAGAAGACCGGCTCATGAAGCAGGGAAGAACCAGGAGGCGGAGCCTGCATGAGCTGGTCTTCTGTAAAATGGCCGCGGCGGAGACAATTCATGCCTGCTGCAGACCACCAGTGAACGGCGGTGGTGAAAAATCGGGGAAACGACAATTTCCTGGGACATTTCCCGGGAAACGTTAGGGCCGAGAAAAAGGCCTAAATCCCGGGAATGTCCCGGGAAATTCAGGAGTGTTGGAAGTATGTACTGACATGTTGGTGTCAGACATCACAGTATACCTTCAGAGGTCTAGTGGTGTCCATGCCTTAATGGGTCAGGGCTTTTCTGGCACCAAAATGGGCACCAACTCAATATTATGTGGGTGGTAAAGTTATGGCTGATTAATGTGTCTGTCTAACAGTCTCCCTATCCAACCAAAAGAGCCCACACCCACCGTCCTCCCCTGTGCTCATCCTTCTTTTTCTTCCTCTGACCCCCCCCCCCTCCTTTCCCACCCAACATTCCTTCCTACCTTTCCCAGTCCCCCAAAGCCCCCATTCTTTTCTTTTCTTCTTTTTTTGTTATCCTTTTGTTGCTTTGTTTTACTCCCCACTGTCTCCTATATGTCCATACATTGCCCCCTTATCCCACCTTGCAATTAACACCCCTGACATGTGAAAAGCCTATTTAAAGCATTTATTAACCCCAAAAAAGATCCTGCTCCTTTAAAGAATTTTATACAGCACAGTTGCTTGTGCTGTGTCATTTGGCCCCTTCTATCACCTGAAATACCTGGCGGATGCTGCCAGTTTCTACCTTCCCCCTGTACACTGACCCTGATATATCAGGGCTGCTAAGCCCTGACACCATTGTCAGCATACGTGCCTCCGTCAGCCGCAGCTCTCCTCTGTGTCTCCTGTGTCCTCTCCCCCTCCCCTCTCTGCCTGTCAGCTCCGTGTCCGCGCCACTCCCTCCCATCCTGCTGCTCAAATTACTGTTTCTTTTTAATATAATCCTCTGTTTTTTAATGTAATGGCCCCCTGTGACTGTGCTTTAAAAAAATAATGCTGTATATACCTTGTTTAGAGGGTGCTGATCTGCGCTCATTGACCCGCCTCTCTTGGCCTGACAGATGCAGTGGGTGAGGCTGCCTCTCTCCACCTCTCCTCCCCTCCTGATTGACGTCAGCACCTCCGCTGCATCTGTCAGCATTATACAGCATTATTTTTATAAAGCACAGTCACAGAAGGGCCATTACATTAAAAACAGAGAGGATGGTGTAAAGATACATTGGTGGGTTAACAACCACTTTAATTACCGTGTTTCCCCAAAAAGAAGCCCTACCCTGAAAATAAGCCCTAGTTAACGTCCTTGTAACAACATGTAATCCGTTTTGTAAAAAAGATTATATAATGTGCAGTGTGTCTCCTTTCCTCACTCTATTGTGAAAAATCCCTTATTTACAGCACCGCTGGATGCTCACGTGATCCGTCTAAGCTCTTCTCCTCTCCTCCCGGCTGACATCAGTGGCCCCTCCCTCTGCCGTGCTCGGAGCAGGGCTGACGTCAGCGGGGATCTCGGCCTCTCCCTCTGCAGTAATCGGAGCAGGGAAGAAGAGCTCTGGCGGGTCACGTGAGCGCCCAGCTGTCTATCATGCTTTAAAGGAAAAAAAAAAAAATATATATATATATATATATATAGTGGCAGTGTGGTACCTCACCAGGGAAACACAGGATTCTCAACCAGGTGGGTTGAGGGGCTCCAGGAAGTTTGCATATTGGGGAGGAAACTGTTTTTTCAGTTTCCTCTTTGTTTAGGAAAATTGGTTTTGGGACCTGATCTGGGTGGGATGAAATCCACAGTCCTGGGTCCAGATTTTGCGATCCACCAGCACACTGACTGGTCAGGTGTGTGCTGGGCTATTTGTAGACACCTGACCATGGTTCTGGGCTTCACCCTCCCGAGGAGTCCAGGCTTGCAAGGGAGAAGCCCGAGAGTGCAGGTCTGCACTGAAAGCCAGAGACCCAAGCTTGAGTTTACTGACAGGAGTCAAGAGTGCTCCATGTGGGAGCCAGAGCAGTGGTCCTGCTGCTAGAGAGAGCCAGGTGGCTTGGTATTTTTTATTTGCTATGTTGCATGTGTAAGCCAGGAGGCTGAATATACCATTATTTGATGCTGATGGTGAAAACCCCCTGCGAGGGAGACTGTGCTGTATTGCTTTTCTAAACTTTCATTATTAAAAGTGGGCCAACAAGTCCTGAAAAGGAACATTTTGGTGTGGACTGTATTCACTAACAGGCGCTACACTTGAGCTAAACAAACCCAAACATTACTAGGTTTTTTTTTTCTAGAAGACGATGACATGACTGTATTTGATTAAATGTAGAATATTGTACATACCATAAATAAGACATCCCCCGAAAATAAGCCATAGTGTGTTTTTGTAGCCAAAATTAATATTTGACCCAGTCTTATTTTCGGGGAAACACAGTAAGTATGGTGATAAACCATCATAATACCTTAATGAATCCGGACACTGTGCCAATTCTTGGGCCCTCCCACCTAGCTGTAATACTTACCATTTACCCATTTAGTCAATTATATAGATATGTGCTTCATACTAGGACTATGTTTATTTGTGACTTCATACCTGAATTGTGTACCATTTATACCAAAATCTCAGCTCATATGTATTTTATGTATATATATTTCCCTGAATTTAGTTACTCCCTGTACCAATCTGTTTGATAATTCCCCATTCTAAACTTTAATGAAATATTATGGAAAACAAATTCCTTCTATTCATTAACTTGTAAATAAACAGCAATTATAAGACTGACTCCAATAAATACAACATACGGGAAACAACAAAAAATGTAATAATTGTAAATACAAAAAATACTGTATATACATGGACAGAAAATGATAAATGTGTAATCAGGATTTGTATATACAGGTATGTGTTTATAAAGGGGCTTTGACGAGCTTGTCTCTGA
>BLSH010523831.1:521976-540972 GCA_018402905.1 Glandirana rugosa | reverse complement strand
GATTTCCTTAGGAGGCAGGTCCCTGGACCCATTCTCCGTAGGTATGGACTTGGTCGGAGGGGCAGGGAAATCGAAGTAGGGCCCGGGAGATAAAGCGCCTAGCCAACGATGCTAGGCGCTTCGGGGTTTTAGCTCCGGGGCCGAAACGCCGGATCCTCGCCGCTGTGCCCGCGCCGTGGACCGCCTGGGGCCGGAAGGGGTAGGCGAGTGGGATCAGAGAGGTGAGTGGTGGGCCTGATCGTAGCAACCGATCCGCGAAATAGAGGGCCCGGGATGAAGCTAAAGGGACGGGGAGGCTGGTTCAGGTATGGATGCCTCTTACCCAGGTCCCTGGACGGAGGATTCCTTTAGATTTTGTGTGGATGCCGGGAGCTCCTCTCTCCAGCGTCCGCTCGGCTCTGCGTTCAGGCCACGCCCCCTACTGCACATGTTTGAAAGCAGGTGCAGTCTATTTTCTCCACTGCAGGTGGAGCTCAACCACAGCAGCAGTGCGGAGGTAGAGGAAGTTAGGAGGAACACGGTTCCTCTATGGTTTCCTAGGTCATTGGGGTATCGATACTGTTGGATGCCGACAGCTCATATGACTCTGATGGCCATCTTGGGACAGGCAGAATCTATTTAAGGCCCTGGCTCCTGGCTTTGGCATGCTTTTAGTGTGTGGATAGTTTAGAGACAGGTCATCTATCTGTCAGGAACAATATAAATGTTAGGGAAAGGTTCCAGACAAGTATGGGAAGCATAGGGTTTCACATCTCTTCCTGGAAACCTACCCACTTGGGCTCGGACTGGCCTGGTCGACTTCCACCCCTCCAGACAGATGCTATCAAACTCAGCTGAGACCAGCTCCGCTACTCACTGTTGTCATCAGCAAGTGTTTTCAGTTGGGCTTTCTTCCACCAAGCTTGTTGTGAATGGTTTTTCCTAGACTTTAATACAAGTTGTTTCAATTGCATCTGGACTGAGTGTGTTATTGCCGCCACAGCATGCCACACCCACCCACATGCTCAGTAACTTAAATAAGGACGATGCTGTAATCTTAAAGACACAGCCCAAGACATAGCATCATCGGCAGAGAACACCTAGATGTAGGAATGTCTCAGCAAACCTGGGATGGTTGGCTTCTGATATCTTAGCTGCAAAATGCAGGACCTCCATGCTTGATATGTCTTTACTGAGCTCTGTTCACTGCTGAACAAAGCATCAACTAGTGGCACACCGACCTAGAACTTAGAGTAGAGGTTGTCAACCTGTGAGCTCTAGGGGGGGCCCAAATGTGGCCCCTGAAATCACCATAGGGTCGCACATAATGTTCAATATTTGAAATGCTTGACAAGACTGTAAGAAACTGCAGACCTAATAGAGGAAATGATGGTCAGAGAGTGTGGAAATATTACATACTTGGCTGGGGATATTCTGCAGAAGACAATATGAAACTGGGAATATGTTACATGAGGTTTTGTAGAGATCACTGTTATTACCCTAATTATTGTTCCCACTACAGACTGCTGAGGTCTGAGGGCCACACATCCTATACCAAAGGGCCTGAATGCGGCCCTCGGGCAGCAGGTTAGGTACCAGGGGCCTAGAGATTTATCCTTTAACCTTTCATTTAAAGTGTATCTCCACCTTGTTTTAGGAAGTTAAAACAAAAAATAACATATATCTGCAAGGTAAAACAAAGCAACCCATAGATGATTCTTGTTTTTTTTTTTTCATTCAACCAGTGGGTTGGACAAAGAAAAAAAAATACTTGATTCCCTAATGCACACACTCAATATATAATAATATATACTATAGCCTGCAGTGTTGATCGAGTGGGGAAAATACAACAGGCTGGTTGTACAGAAGTTGATCGGTTCATCGACTTCTGCAGTGGCAGCTCGTCCATTAGGGGCACCGCCCCCTCTATCCACGCCAGCCCCATATATGAATAATGGATAGATGCAAATTACTGTTTGCTCCCCCCCCCCAAAAAAAAAAATTACCACCAGCCGCTACTGGACGTCTGTACAACCAGCCTGCCAATGCATGGATCAGTCACCAAATGTCAATCCATCTATGACCGGCTTTAATGCCTTAAATCAGTTTTGCAACTTTGGCATGTTTTAGTAAAACTACCTCTGCAATGACTTAAGTTGGCTATACACTCTACAATCTAATTGTACAATCTCCTTTAGATTGACCATTGACTATGCAGTAAGGGCCTGCCTAATTAAATACAATTGGAATGGATTGTTTAGGTTTGTCCTTATAATACATAGTTTTGGTAAACCTAAAGTAGATTGTACAGATATTATACAATCAGACTGTATAGTGCAGAGTCAGCCTTAATATATTCAGGAGAATTGTACCTTGTTTTTACAGGAATACTGGGCCTTCATTTGATGGTAAAGATTAACAGATATCTGCTGATTTTTGTTTAATTATCAACTTTAACCTTGACCTTGGCCTGACCTAGATGAACCCCTGGTCTAGCAATATTCTCTTTATTTTTGCTTTTTTTACAGGTTTTTGTTTCGATTTTGTTGGCATACAGTGCTGTGCAAAAGTTGTAGGCAGGTGTGGAAAGAGCTAAGAATTTATTTTTATCAGTTAACAAAATGGAAAGTAAATGAACAGAAGAGAAGGGCCAAACCTTCACTTCCAGGACTCTTTGTTCTTTACGCTGAAGATAGTCCTTAATGATATTTGCTGTATGTTTGGGGTGGTTTCCTGCTGCAGAATAAATTTGGGGCCAATCATACAACTTAATGATGGTATGGCATGATGAGTATCTGATTGTATTTTTCAGTATTGAGGGCACCATTGATCCTGACCAAATCTTCAACTCTGCAGAAATGCAGCCTGAAACTAGTAAGGAGCCTCCACCATGCTTCTTTGTTTCCTGCAGACACTCATTATTGTACCGCTCTTCAGACCTTCGTGAAGAAACTACCACCTGCTCTCAGCCAAATGTTTCACATTTTGACTCATCAGTCCAGGCACCTGCTGCCATTTTTCTGCACCCCGGTTCCTATGTTTTCATGCATAGTTGAGTCACTTAGCCTTGTTTTCACGTCGGAGATATAGCAATTCCTCCATGAAGACCACTTCTGGCCAGACTTCCCTGCATAGTAGATGGGTGCACTTGGGTCCCACTGGTTTCTGCCCATTCTGTGCTGATGACACTGCTGAACATCTTGCAATATCAAGGGGAAGTAAGAATGATGTGTCTTTCATATGCTGCATTGTTTCCTTGGGTGACCACTGCCTCTACAGTCTTTAATGTTGCCCGTTTCTTTGTGCTTCTTCAAAAGAGCTTGAACAGCACACCTTGAAACCCCAGCTTGCTTTGAAACTTTTGCCTGTGAGAAACGTTGCTGATGCAGTATACCTACCTTGTGCCTTTGTTGCTGTGCTAAGTCTTGCCATGGTGTATGACCTGTGACATAAAATGGTCATCCTCAACCTCACCTTAGTTGCAGGGTTTGATTGTTCCTCACCCAGCTTTTAGCCTCCTACACAGCTGTTTCTGTTTCAACCTACATATGAAATGAATGATCCTTAGCATTTGCTTGGTGTAATTGGTTAATCATACACCTGGCCCTAATCCTAACAAATCCCTGACTTTGTGCAAGTGTACAGGTGTAAGAATTGTCGCTGGTTTGAAGCCGAAGGGTAGTCACACAAAATATTGATTTGATTTAGGCCCGGTTCATGCCTGGGGTCTGGTGCGCCTCTGTTCACTGGTTCCGGTGCGATTCAGGTCTGAATTTTTGCATGAATTCGCACCTGAACCAGACCCAAACACATACAGGTCCCTTTGCAATCCGCTCCATGGCCACCCTGGACCTGTGTAAACAGGCTCCATTTAGAGTCGGTCACATTTGCATCTCATACAAATGGATGTTGGGAAATCCGCATCCAATTCGCACATATGTGAACCCAGCCTTAGATTTTCTTCTATTCCCTCACTTTGCATTTGGCAACTTGATAAAAAATAAACAATTAAAACATATATATATATATATATATAGTGATCTTCACACCTGCCTAAAACTTTTGCACAGCACTGTACTTCTCTTCTAACAAGCAGAAAAAGATACAATGTATCCTTTTTTCTATTCAAAAGGGGAAAGAACACAGGGCAGGTTTGTTACTAATCTCTGTGATCGTGCGTTCTAATCGCAGAAACCATTGGCTGCCCATGAACTTATACAGTATGGCATGTGGGCATTAAAGCCCATCCTCTTTGACGCTGCACATATCTGACACGTACATAGCTAGGGCTGAAATACCCTTTAATCATGAATGGCACATTTATGCACAAGAAATGCCCATATAATCTTTGACTTTATGCCAAGATTTACTGAACAGTGCAGTATACACCTTTGGTTGATGTCAGACAGGCAACTCTGCCGCTAGCAGTTTGACAAAATCACAAGCAGCAGGATCGTTAAGGGGCTGTCTGTTTGTCCCTATGGAATCGTGTTCATGTCAGTGACAAAGCAACATCTTGCTGCGTGTGGCTATAGAGGGAGCAATTCCATAGGTGGCCCCTATAATGATCCTGCCCTAGTGGCAAAATTACCAGTCTGACATCAGCCTAACTGAAGTGATGGATGTGTAACCAGTGCTCCTTGGCTGTTCAGTAAAGGTAATCATAGCCAAGTTGTTTTTATTATTTTTCTATTATTTTTATATCTAAGCATTTTTCTTTTCATATATACTGTATATATATATATATATATATATATAAAGAATATCTAATGTTATTTAATTGGACCACAGTTCTTCCCAAGCTATAAAGATGATATCTTTGTATCAGGCTATTGCTTCCTTGAATGTAGTCATTTGGCTATGGATCTCAGCCATCTTGACCTCCAGCTGCACGAATCTCATCAGTGCGAGAAAAGTGGCAGCTTAATGAGCTATCTTCCCAGCCACAGAAGTGTAATAACGGCACCCCTGTCCTCAGTTCCAAGACACAAGTAGGACAGCATACACACAACACAAGCTGCACACAGCTGTTCCCCCCCATCGGGGCTCATTAGCTAGAGCTCAGGGCGGATGTGATGAGCGGCGTGCAGGTTACAGGTGTCTGCATATTGATTCCAACTCTACTAAAACACGTCCTGTCTGTCCAGACCATAAATCATTCTCTAAAGATGCTCGGAAGTGTAACAATTACAGGTTAAGACAGACCGGCTGTGTGACCACAAATATCCAAAAGGTTTCTACACCTGTCTCCGAATTCTGAAGTAATTCTGCTTTTACTTTAGGGATTTTTTTTTATACTTACACTGCAAACAAGTTTACCAGCAGCAACTCCTCTTCTGTACTGTGTAAACCAAGTGACTGCTTTCCCCCTTTCCTTTCCACATGGTCTCTCATATACAGTGGGGAAAATAATTATTTGATCCCCTGCAGATTGTGTAAGTTTGCCCACTTATAAAGAAATGAAGGTCTATAATTGTTATCATAGGTGTATTTTAAATGATTATTCTTAGAGACAAAATATTAACCAGAAATTCAGAAAACAACACACAATACAAATGTCAGGGGAGGGCTGGCAGCCTTAGGCCTGGGGGGCAAGTCCAGTCAAGTGGCCCATTGAACCAACGAATCAGCTCACCATCTATGCCCACCTGGTTTTAGAACGGACATTGATGTTATGAAGCAAGACAAATATGATACAATGTGGTAACATAATTTAATGTTAATAGCAATAAAGGAGGTTTAACAAAAATAATGCATCAATGCAGCCTCACCAGTGCCTATCAAATGCAACCTGATCAGTGCCCATCAATGCAGGCTCGCCAGTGCCCATGAGCACAGCCTGATCAGTGCCAATCATTGCAGCCTGATCAGTGCCCATCAATGCATCCTGATCATTGCCCATCAATGCATCTTTGCCAGTGTCCATCAGCACGGCCTGGTCAGTGTCCATCAATGCAGCCTCACCAGTGCCCTTCCAATGCAGAGAGAAGAGAGCCGCCGGAGATACCAGCTTACCTGGCATGGCAGCTGTCCTATGAAGTCCCGCCTCCTGGACCAGCTCCTATGATAGACATCACCAGTGTGCTGTCTCTTATAGAAGCTGGTCCAGGAGGTAGGACTTTGTAAGCGGTCTGTGTAATCCGGCGCCCCCCCAAGGCAGCCCAATGGGCCCCTGTGTGCCCCCCTCGCCTGCAGTTAGTTGGTGGCTGCGCCCCTGACCCCTGCTTCCTTCCTTCACAAGAAGAAAAAAGTGTGAGCGGGCAGCGGCCGTCGGCCATTTTGAATGTAAGTTAGGGTGGCCTAGGGGGCAATTGCCACACTGCCCCCTGGCCCAGCCCTCCCCTGACAAATGTTATAAATTGAGTTGCAGTCTAGTGAGTAAAATAAGTATTTGATCCCCAAGCAAAACATGACTTAGTACTTGGTGGAGAAACCCTTGTTGGCAAGCACAGAGGTAAGACATTTCTTGTAGTTGGTGACCAGGTTTGCACACATCTCAGGAGGGATTTTGGTTCACTCTTCTTTACAGATCTTCTCTAAATCCTTAAGGTTTCTTGGCTGTCACTTGGCAAATCTAAGTTTCAGCTCCCTCCATACATGTTCTATAAGATTAAGTTCTGGAGACAAGCTAGGCTACTCCATGACCTGAATGTGCTTCTTCTTGAGCCACCCCTTTGTTGCTTTGGAGGTATATTTGGGGTCATTGTCATGCTGGAAGACCGATCCACAACCCATCTTCAGTCTGGCTGAGGGAAAAGGCTCTCATCCAAGATTTTACAATACATGGTTCCGTCCAATGGCCTGTGCCTTAACCAGAGAAACAGCCCCAAAGCATAATGTTTCACCTCCGTGCTTGACTGTAGGAATGGTGTTCTTAGGGTCATAGTCAGCATTTTTCTTCCTCCAAACATGGCGAGTTGAGTTAAATGAGTTAAAGAGCTCAATTTTGGTCTCATCTGACCACAGCACTTTCTCCCAATCCTTCTCTGAATCATTTAGATGTTTATTGGCAAACTTCAGATGGGCCTGTACATGTGCCTTCTTGAGTAGGGGGACCTTGCGCGTGCTACAGGGTTTCAGTCCATATTGTGCTATCAATGGTTTGTTTGCTGACTGTGGTCCCAACTGCCTTGAGATTATTCACAAGCTCCTTCCGTGTAGTTCTGGGCTGATCCCTCACTTTTCTCATATTCATCTTTACCCCATGAGGCAAAATATTGCATGGAGCTCCAAACCGAGGGCGTTTGATAGTTATTTTGTATTTCTTCTATCTGCGATTAATCGCTGCAACAGTTGTCTCCTTCTCACCAAGCTTCTTGCTGATGGTCTTGTAGCCCATTCCAGCCTTCTGCAGGTCTACAATCTTGTCCCTGACATTCTTTGACAGCTCTTTGGTCTTGCCCATGATGGTGGGTTTGAATGAAAGAAAGAGATTCTGTGGACATGTGTCTTTTAGTACATAAGGCGTATTCCTTAGGAGCACTTTCTTAAATTGAAAGAACTAATCTGTGTACCACATGAGCACATACTGTAGCCAGTCTGTGGGAGCCAGAATTATTATTCGTTCATAAGGGATCAAATACTTTTTACTCACTGAACTGCAACTCAGTTTATAACATTTGTATCATGTGTTTTTTTTTTTTTTTGGTTGACATTCTGTCTCTGTCATTTAAAATACACCTATGATAACAGTTATAGACCCTTCAGTTCTTTGTAAGTGGGCAAACTTACAAAATCTGCATAAATATTTTCCCCACTGTATACTGTATGTGTGTGTAATATATATATATACACACACACACAGTATATAGTTGTGCTCATAAGTTTATATACCCTGGGAGAATTTATGATTTTTTTGGCTATTTTTCAGAGAATATGAATGAGAACACAAAACATTTTTTTCACTCATAGTTGGTGTTTGGCTGAAGCCATTTATTATCAATCAGCTGTGTTTACTCATTTTAAATCATAATGACAACAGAAACTACCCAAATGACCCTGATCAAAAGTTTACATACCCTGGTGATTTTGGCCTGATGACATGCACACAAGTTGACACAAAAGGGTTTGAATGGCTATTAAAGGTAACCATCCTCACCTGTGATCTGTTTGCTTGTAATTAGTGTGTGTGTATAAAAGGTCAATGAGTTTCTGGACTCCTGACAGACTCTTGCATCTTTCATCCAGTGCTGCACTGAGGTTTCTGGATTCTGAGTCATGAGAAAAGCAAAAGAATTGTCAAAGGATCTGCGGGAAAAGGTAGTTGAACTGCATAAAACAGGAAAGGGATATAAAAAGATATCCAAGGAATTGAGAATGCCAATCAGCAGTGTTCAAACTGTAATCAAGAAGTGGAAAATGAGGGGTTCTGTTGAAACCAAACCACGGTCAGGTAGCCCAACTAAAATTTCAGCCACAACTGCAAGGAATGCAAAGCAAAACCCACAAATAACTTCAGGTGAAATACAGGACTTTCTGAAAACATGTGGTGTGGCTGTTTCAAGATGCACAATAAGAAGGCACTTGAAGAAAGATGGGCTGCATGGTCGAGTCGCCAGAAGAAAGCCATTACTACACAAATGCCACAAAGTATCCTGCTTACAATACGCCAAACAGCACAGAGATAAGCCTCAAACCTTCTGGCACAAAGTCATTTGGAGTGATGAAACCAAAATTGAGCTTTTTGGCCACAACCATAAATGCTAAATTTGAAGAGGAGTCAACAAGGCCTGTGAAACACGGAAGTGGATCGCTGATGTTTTGGGGATGTGTGAGCTACAAAGGCACACAAAATTTGGTCAAAATTGATGGCAAGATGAATGCAGTATGTTATCAAAAAATACTGGAGGAATATTTGCATTCATCAGCCAGGAAGCTGTGCATGGGACGTACTTGGACATTCCAGCATGACAATGATCCAAAACACAAGGCCAAGTTGACCTGTCATTGGCTACAGCAGAATAAAGTGAAGATTCTGGAGTGGCCATCTCAGTCTCCTGATCTCAATATCATTGAGCCACTCTGGGGAGATCTCAAACGTGCAATTCATGCAAGACAGCCCAAGAATTTCCAGGAACTGGAGGCTTTTTGCCAAGAGGAATGGGCAGCTTTGCCATCTGAGAAAAAGACCCTTATCCGCAAATACCACAAAAGACAAAAAGCTGTCATTGATGTTAAAGGGGGAAATATACGGTATTAAGAACTGGGGTATGTAAACTTTTGATCAGCGTCATTTGGGTAAAGAGTAAACACAGTTGATTGATAATAAGTGGCTTCAGCCAAACACTAACCATGAGTGAAAGAAATGTTTTTGTGTTATCATTCATATTCTCTGAAAATGGCCATGAAATCATAAATTCTGCCAGGGTATGTAAACTTATGAGCACAACTGTATGCACAGTAAATCCTTCCTATAACAATATAACAGAAGGTATTCACATGTTTTATTTCAACACATATAGTATCCCAAAAATAAGAGGATTATTCTTCATTTCAGGACAATGGGCAGCACCATACAACTGATTCCTTTACAATCCATTAGCCAAGCCATTCAGAACCGCCGGTGTAAAGCACAAATACAGTATAGCCATAATATTATAAGACCAAAATATTATAATCACATTCTTAAATGAAGAATAGGTCTCTAATTTTTGGGACATTGGATGGATCTTTTCCAAGAAGGCTTTACTGTGCTACGCACGGAATGGAGGTATTGTAATTGCTTTAGATCCTTCTGATCATAACCTGTATTGTTATACTGCCATATATTTCTACATATTTGTTCTGCCCACTTATATGTATGTGCTCTGTGTTGTATTGAACTGCATCAGGTTACTATTGTTCTGTAGTATGCTGACATTTAGTGGAGGTTTTGGGACACTACAACTTGATTATTCACAGATATTGTAAAGGTTTCATTTTTTTTTTTTTCTAAAATATGTCATACTCACCTGCTCTGTACAATGGTTTTGTACAGAGCAGAAACATTCCTCTTCTTCTGGGGCCTCCCGTCGGCACTCATGGCTCCTCGTGCCTTCCAAGTGCCCCCATATCAAGCCGCTTGCTAGGGGGGGCACTTGTGCGGGCTTTATCCTGAGCTGCACTGTCTGTGTCTATTGACACAAACAGTGCAGCTCAGCCCCGCCCCTGTTCTCTGCTCATATGATTTGATTGACAGCAGCAAAAGGCAATGACTCCCCCTGCTGCCGAGGCTCCTGTGAGAAGAGGGGAGAGAAGAGCAGCATCGCTGCAGATGGGCACACGCACAGCGCTGGATCGGGATCATGTAAGTATTTCAAAAAGGGCTGGGGGAGCTGACATAGAATTTTTTTTTACCTTAATGCAGAGAATGCATTAAAGTAAAAAAACGTTTACGTTTACAGCCACTTTAGGTATTCGGTATCTCCTTCTGTTCCCCCTATCCTGTTAAAGCAGAACTAAAGTGTAAATTTAAACAAAATGCAAGCAAGTAGGGGGTCAGATTACCCCATCCTGGCACTACATGTCACTGTGTGTGTGCCAATACAGATCCAATGTTATGGGACATAATGTCACATCTGAAGGCTTTCTGCAGAGCAAGCGCTATGGATCAGGTTTTCCATTGTCGATAATTTGCCACATGATATTATCAATAAACTTCATCTATGGCAGGGGTGCCTCCTCTGATGTGGCCCGCCACCTTCTGCTCTGGGATGGCGGATCGGCAAGCCCTGATCGGGGGTTCCCCACCCGCACCCACCATCCCCAAGCATCAATGTGAAGAATGGAGCCGACGCTAGTAAAAGCAGAGCCAATGCTTCCTGTATAGCGCTGGCTTCTGTGACAGGCGGAGTGATACCAATTGTACTCCACCTGTGACAGTTACCGACGCGATACAGGAAGCATCGGCTCTGCTCTCTGCTGCAGCCGTATGCTTCCTCCAGTCACACTGATGCTCGGGGATGGCGGGTCGGGAACCCGCAATCTGGGACAGCAGTACCCCCATCGGTACCAGCCAGCAGTACCCCCCAGGGGTGCCAGCCAGCAAAACCAGCCAGTAGTACCCCCAGCAGTACCCGCCAGCAGTACCCCCAGCAGTACCAGCCAGCAGTGCCATCCAGCAGTACCCACCAGCAGTACCATTCAGCAGAACCAGCCAGAAGTACCATCCAGTAGTACCAGCCAGCAGTACCCCTAGCAGCACCAGTCAGCCGTACCCCATGCAGTACCATTCAGCAGTACCAGCCAGCAGCACCCACCAGCAGTACCAGCCAGCAATACCAGCCAGTAATACCCGCCATCAGTACTAGCCAGCATTAGCAGCCAGAAGTACCCCCCCAGCAGTACCAGTCAGTAGGACCAGCCAACAGTAAAGGCCGACAGCACCCACCAGTAGTATCAGTCAGTAGTACCCACCAGCAGTACCAGCTAGCAGTACCCGCCAGTAGTACCAACCAGCAGTACCAGCCTTGGAGGACAGCCAGCAGCAGCCATACCCGCTTGGGGAATAGCAGCAGCTAGTGATACCTGCAGGAATCCTGAAGAAGAATTGAAGATTGAGGTCAACTGAGGTGCAGGTACCGCAGTGCATCAGTGTGAAAGCAGCCTTAGGCCCTTTTCACACGATCGGTCTGATTGGGTCTGCCTGTACGTTTTTCATGCGGACCAAACGGACTCTCCATTCACCTCTATAGAGCGGCAGATGTAAATCGACTTGTGTCCGTTTACACCCGCCAATCTCCAATCTAATCCGCTTAAAAAAACAGAAGGGGATCTGTCTGTCATCCGCCCGCTAATACTCATTGTGGCTCACGACTGGTTTCCAAGTGGTTAAAGTGGCCTTTGTTATTCAAAAGGTTGGGCACCCCGATCTATGATATACTGTAGCACATATGATATATGTAGCATTTTCTTTGGTGCATTATATTTTCACTGTCAAATAATTATTGCCACTAGTATCACAATTGTTCTATTATTCCGGGCAATGTATATACACATAAGCCATAACTATATACCATCCACCTAATATTGAGTAGGTCTCCCTTTTGCCACCAAAACAGCCCTGAACCTTCGAGTAGACATATGCACGGCTGAAAAATTCATTTTTTTTTTCGGGGCTTTTCTTTGTTTTTGTTTTTTTCCGTTTTTGTTTTTTGGATTTTTCGTTATGATCGAAATTTGTTATTTTGAATAAATTTGGAAATTTGGAAACTTTTGAATTTGGTTAGTTCCATTCATATAGATGCGGTATTCGTTATTATCGGGAATTCGGAAAAATATGAATTTGGTTCATTCCATTCGTATAGATGCAGTATTTGTTATTTTGAAAATTTGTATATTCAGATAAATTTGTATGCGTTACGTTCACTAACAGACAGACACATTTCAAAGAAAATTCCAATACCTAACTCATTTAATAGTTTATAACTATTATTATAGTTTTTATTATTATTCAATTATAATAATTTAAAAAACTATAATAATGGTTAATATTTCATTATGTTCACTAACAGCCAAATCTAAAAGGAAATTCCAATACCTACCTAATTTGATAGTTTACAACTATTATTATAGGTTTTATTATTATTATTGTTATTTGTAATAATAATAATAAATAATTAAAAAAACTATAATAATGGTTATGGTTAATAAAAATAATAAACGTAATAATTTAATTATAATACAAAATATCCAAATGTTTTTTTGTTCTTTAGGATTTTCGACTGGACTGGTCATTGAATAACGAGCAAGCGGGAGTAAGGGGGTACAAAGAGGAAACCCTTAGCAACTGTGGGTAATCAGAGAGAGGCCTAAGAAGTCAACACTCGGCAAGCCCTACAGGGACAGTGCTACATATACAAAGATGCATCTATTTTCTCAGGTACACCCATTCACATATATCAATTTTAATTTTGTATTTCAGTGTTTGGTTGGATTTTTTGCTCTAGCTCAGAGCAATAAATAACTATGTTTATCTCCTGTTTTTTTGGTCATGGTTTACTGTACTGGCATTAGATTGTGATGAATTTTAATTGAAAAAATGTTACAGCTATTTCACAAGGAAGCTTAACATTCAGCAATGCATGCCATCAGAAAACACAGTAAGCCATTAATGGGAGCAGAGTACGCAGTAATTGCATGGCTTGTAAGATGTAAATGAGACACAGAAAAATAAAAGGAATGTGTTAACATGCTGAACACCCTCTGCAAAGCCTGGAGCAGATCATGCTGAGCCGTACTGGTAACAGGCAATGCTTCCTCGTGCCGTCCAGGTTCCACAGCGTACAGCAAACATGAACCAGCCATGGAAATGTACCATTTACCTGTCTGTAATTAAAGGGTTGAAAGACACAGATTGAGAGACACCTAACTGATGAATGCAAAAGGTGTGCACAGGTTGACTATAAAGGGAACAAAACTCTAAAACAACTATTTTTAAGCCTAAAGCCTCATACACACGATGAGAATATCGGATGAATAGGCAGTATGCTCCTAGCATTAGTAAATAGATAGGAAAGTATAATATACACTATATTTTCAAAAGTATTTTGACGCCTGCCTTTACATGCACATGAACATGAACATGACATCCCAGTCTTATGCCTCGTACACACGCGCCATTTATCGTACAACCGCATGTCCAACTTTTGTCCAAATTGGCTGTCCGCGGTTTTGTCTAGCGTACTGACGTGAGTCAAATTATCATCCAACAAAGCTGAACGTAGTGACATGTTACGAGCGTAAGAGGAAGTTCAGGTGAATGTGATTTGTGAATTACGAATGCAGGTTTACACAACCAAACACTTCCTGGATTCCGAGCATGCGTGTTTGTACTTGCAACTTTTGTTGGTCCAACTTCTGTACACACAATCCGAAAATTGGCCAACACCTTGTTGGCAGACAAAAGTTTTCTAGTCCTCACATACAACTTCTGTTGGATGATAATTGGAAATTGGCTGTCGAAACGTGCGTAATTAATGGTCAGATTATCGGACAACAGGCTGTTGTATGACCGTTGTTGGCCAATAATTGTACCGTGTGTACAGGCCTTTAGTCTGTAGGGATGAATATTGAGTTGGACCACCCTTTGCAGCTATTCTGTCTCCGACTGTTGTAATAGTGACTTATCCCTTGCTGAGACCTCTATGTCTGGCCTGTATAAGCAGATATAATCACTGCAGACAGTCTTTATCAGATAGCTTGAACTCACCAGACACCAATTCTTCCATAAGCGATTTATTACAAATAGCAGGTACAGCAGACAACAAATGTGGCAAATGGTTGAAAGATGGTATCTGCAGGTCAAAACATGGTAATATGTGTGAGCAGATTGTGTGATGCCTAGACATGAGTGGCCATATTCTTACTCATGAGACAGAGACAGAGTGACCCAGGAAAAGGAAATTAGCTGAGAAAATGTGTGGGGCACACTTAGAAAACAGAATGGAAAGGTGCAATATCCAAAACAACCACAAGATGGCAGTGTAATAACCAACTATACAAACATTACTATAACTATGTGCATAGCATTATGTTTACATGATAATTACATGTAACAGCACAGAAGCTATAACAGCTTCAACTCTTCTGGGAAGGCTGTCCACAAGGTTTAGGAGTTTGTCTATGGGACTGTTTGACCATTCTTACAGAAGCACATTTGTGAGGTCAGGCACTGATGTTGGACGAGAAGGCCTGGCTCACAGTCTCTGCTCTAATTCATCCCAAAGGTGTTGAGGTAAGAACTCTTTGCAGGCTGGTCAAGTTCCTCCCCCCCCAAACTCCCTCATCCATGTCTTTATGGACCTTGCTTTGTGCACTGGTGCGCAGTCATCTTGGAACAGGAAGAGGCCATCCCCAAACTGTTTCCACAAAGTTGGGAGCATGAAATTTTCCAAAATGTCTTGGTATGATGGCACCTTAAGAGTTCCCTTCACTAGAACTAAGGGGCCAAGCCCAACCCCTAAGAAACAACCCCACACCATAATCCCCCCTCCACTAAATGATTGGAGCAGTACGCAAAGTAAGGTCCATAAAGACATGGATGAGCGAGTTTGGGGTGGAGGAACTTGACTGACCTCAACCCCATAAAACCCCCTTGGTAATGAATAAGAGCGGCGACTGTGAGCCAGGCCTTCTCGTCCAACATCAGTTCCTGACCTCACAAATGCGCTTCTGGAAGAATGGTCAAACATTCCCGTATACACACTCCTAAAACTTGTGGACAGCATTCCCAAAAGATTTAAAGTTGTTATAGCTGCAAAGGGTGGGCCAACTCAATATTGAATCTTACGGACTAAAACAGGGATGCCATTAAAGTTCATGCGTGTGTAAAGGCAGGTGTCCCAATTCTTTTGACAATATAGTGTATTTGCTTGCTTTTTTACATTTCTTCAATTGCTGGAGTCTTCATGGGCATTTTTTTCTTTTCAACTGGAGGATGAGAGGATGGACTTTCTCAGCTAAGCACACCCTCCTGCTTTTATGCATGCGCTGAATCATCTGCCCTTACTTATTTTGAGTTACAATATTGTTTATTTTCCTTCACGGCATTGTGTTTTATATCATTTTGACACTGTGTAAGTTATTTATCTATTTATCATTAGCACAGCAAAGATTTTATATACGTATATTCAGATTCTGAGCCCAATTGAACCAACCCACCAGGAAGCTGTCATCTGTAATGGGCCTATCATCTGTGCCGGAGCATTCTCTGCAGCTGCAGGGTGGGCAATGCCCAGTACTGTGACAGCTTCTTGGTAGGTCTGTTCAGGTGGGTTCACACTAGGATCTGAACACGCCTGAGCTCATCCCTACTCCAGCGCTTTGCAGGAGTGCATTCTCTGAATTCCTCAGCTTTCCCAGGATCCAATGAGAAGAACCAGTGACCCTAGTCTATGAGAGCCTGCCAAAAGCCTGGGTGTAAGGGAAGTTTCTTTTCTTAAAATATTTCTATGTATCTGTGTGAGTGACACTGCAAGTCACTAACCCATTTTCTGTTGAGCAAACAGAGGGGCTCAGAAAGTCAAGCCCACTTTGTATACTTTGCAAGAAATGAAAAACCAAGCTCACAAAGGAAGCCACAGAGCTACACATGTGAGACTCACTTTTTTCCTGGACGTATAAATATCCCTCCATTGTCCGCTGACTGGGCGGTTGGTAATCTTGGTCTGCAGCTTTCATCCTCTGCATTAGTCGATCCATTTCCTGCCGAGTGCTTTCAAAGTTATTCCTTGTCTGTAAAAGAGAAGTTTTACCTGGTGATTTCTACGTCTCCCACCATTATTACAAAGACAAATCTTGCAAGATGGTGGTCACCCAGCTTTGATTAGTGGGCCTGTACACCAGATGACCTAGAAGTTGAAGGCTTGCATTAAGAGAAACAGATTTATGGCAAAGACAATTTTGGAATTCTTCCTGGATTAAATGACAAACACACATTGAATGCAAGTATCCTTTGCATTATTATAAAAAAAAGTGAATCCTGGTGTACTTATATACAATACAAGCCGTCCCTGGATTACAAACAAGATCAGCTCTGTAGGTTTGTTCTTAAGTAGAATATGTTTGTAAGTTGGAATAGGTACATTTTCTAAGTGTAGCTCCAGCCAAAACAACTATTTTTAAGTTTTTTTGGATAGCATAGGGAAGGGGTACCACTCCTATAATGTTTGTTTAGCTGTCTGTGCCCCTGTTCAGAAGATTTCACCTCATTTTCTGTCCCTATGACAAATGGATTTTGAAAATTTTGGGTTGTTGTGGAAACAAGGATTGGTGATAAAGCTTCAGTGAAGACACCTTTTTTTTCCCATAATAACTCTTACAGGAGTGAATTTCCCTTCCTAGGGGGAGATTTCATCTCACTTCCTGTCGTCTCCCTCCCTTTGTAAGTAGGAGTCATTTGTAAATCAGATGTTTGAAACTAGGGGACCGCCTGTACATATAATGGTAATATAAATTCTTTGAAGTGTTTCTGATGTTGTTGGAGAGATGTTTTTGATATGCTTATTCAATTGTTTCAAGCTATTTCTCAGCACCAAATCACATTTGTAATTATATTTCATTTTTTTTATTTATTATACTGTCAATTCTTCATGTAAGCAGAAAGAGAGTACAAGGTTTACTGAGAATAGCTGCATGAGTCTCTGCAGTTGTAATTACAGTAAGCTGTCTTCTCTTCACTATTTTCCTGCACTGGTTGGCTGTACAATCCAATATAATGATAGCACTCCCTGCAAAAGCAGGCTACCTCTTCATCTAATACTGAGGTCTCCAAACTTTCTAAACGAAGGGCCGGTTTACCATCCTTCAGACGTTAGGGGGACCTGATTGTGGACAGTGGGGGTAGAAAATATATTGGATTCAGTGGGAATAAACTATACCTCAGGCTTTGTGGTCAGTGAATTCATATCTTGTTGGAGAAATAGTGCCCCATCATTGATATCATGTTGAAGAAATAGTGCCCCACCGTTTATATCACGTTGGAGAAATAGTGCCCCATCATTGATATCACTTTGGAGAAATAGTGCCCCACCGTTTATATCACGTTGGAGAAATAGTGCCCCACCGTTTATATCACGTTGGAGAAATAGTGCTCCATCATTGATATCATGTTGGAGAAATAGTGCCTCATTGTCGATATAATGTTGGAGAAATAGTGTCCCATTGTTGATATCATGTTGGAGAAAAAGTCCCCCATTGTTGATATCATGTTGGAGGAATAATGCCCCATTGTTGATATCATGTTGGAGGAATAGTAGCCCATCCTTGGGTCAGTGGCAGGAACCATACCCCACTGTTGGTGTCAGTGGGAAGAATATTGCACCAAGGGCCGGATTTAAGTTAGCAAAGGGCTGTGTTTGGCCCAAGGGCTGCATTTTGGAGACCGCTGATCTAATACAACGGTTCCGTTTTGAGAGTATTCATGACTCTTGTAGGTAAGATGACCAAATGATGTGGTTATTAGACTGGATTGCTGAATAAGCAACAAATTCAAAACAGAATATTCTGCATTATTTAGCTTAAAATCAAATTGTAAAATCAACATTGTCAGTAACTGGACCTTAATTCCATGTTTTAGTTGCACAAAAAAATCACAAAAATGACACTCATTGTAACTAGAGTGTGTATTTATGATTTTCCATTTATATATAAATATGATTAAATCCTTATGATTTTTTTCAGCTGTTCCCCACTATCCTTATCTAAAGCCATACTAGTACCTAATAGGGCTGATGTTGAAGATGACTTTGACAGTCTAGTCAAGGGGGCATGGGGACATATTAGACAATCTGTTGGGGGTCTGTAATTATACAAAGGTAAAACATGACTGTTTTAATAGGATATTCATGTTTAATACTCAAAATAATATTTTGTTGACAGGGATGGAAAAGGAAGGGATGGACACTATATGAGTGATGGGTCACTTGTGCTGCATGAAGAGACCTTGTCACTTTGCCCTGGGTGGTCAACTAGTAAGAAAAAACTTCACTTCCACATCTTAGCCGGGAGTCTTAACCCACTGAAAACTTCATGTTAGCTGGTGTTTAAGTTTAAACAGGGTCAGCTTTTTCCTTCTCCTTCTCCTCATGTGATAATGTTCAGGCTCAAAACACTAAATCCTGGGAGGAGGTCATATGCTCCTCCATACCAGCATGGGCGTCCGCAGGTAGGGGCAAGGGGGGGCAATTGCCCCCCCCTGGAATCAGGGATCAGATCAGGGGTTCCCCACTAGGTCCTTATCCTCTTGAGCCATGTATGCAGTTTCTGACAGTCTCTTGGGCCATGTATTCAGTCTCTGACCGTTTCCTGTACCATGTCTGCAGTCTCTGACTGTCTCCTGTTCCATGTCCGCTGTCTCTGACCGTATCCTGTACTATGTCTGCAGTCTCTGACCATCTCCTGTACTATGTCCGCAGTCTCTGACCGTCTCCTGTACCATGTCTGCAGTCTCTGACTGTCTCCTGTACCATGTCTGCAGTTTCTGACTGTCTCCTGTATCATGTCTGCAGTCTCTAACCATCTCCTGGATCATGTCTGCTA
>BLSH010523831.1:506299-517478 GCA_018402905.1 Glandirana rugosa | reverse complement strand
TGACGTACCTGTGTTCACCGTAGATAAACCCACGTATCGTGGTTTACGTGGGACAGACGGTAACACACGTATACAGAATGAATATGTAGATCTATGACATATATGTGACACACGTCTTAATAATCCGTTTACTCATAAAACTGGTGTAGTAGGAGAAATACGTACAACAGAATGAGGTTCGACATATCCGAGCTTTCGGATGATGGTTAATTCGTATAATCCACTACACGTAGAGTCATTACTCTTCCCCACACTAAATTACTGTAGTTGTGGGATATAGTCCACACGTATTAATAATCCGTTGAAGGAAAGGAAACCGTTTTACCCAGTTTTCTTCCTGAACTGTCCGAGGCTTTCGAGCCTATACAGCTTGGAGTAAGACAACATGCATAAAGAGGATGATGTGGTCAAAATACTCATTTGCCTAATAATTCTGCACACAGTGTATATACAGTATCTAGATGTATAAGTAAGACATATGCACACAATGGCAGACAGGGTGCATTTGGTGCTATGCACCCAAATAGATGCCACTTGTGTCCATGCAGTGGCTTCACTCCAATTGACAGCAATGGGACTGCTTGCAAGGGGATGCACAGAACACGGGTAAACATGGCCCTCACATGGGGTCTGGATTCATATGTCCGTGTAAATGAGGCCTAATAATGTACTGGCTATTTTGACAGCGCTCTTAGTTACACAAAGCTACAGGTTTTCATTGTACACCATTACAACCTTCTAGTTGCCAACCTCCTAACGACCAATGACATCATCAGGTGATAAGAAGAATGTCAGTTGTCTGCATATCATCCTTGTTTGACCCTCCCTTGCCTCGGGTTCTCATTAGCTAAGTGATGGAGAAAAACTGAGGGAGGAGAGAAACATTGGAATACTAGTCAGTACCAGTTTGCAAAAGTGTATTTGCTTGGAGGAATTACCTTTAATGTTGGGTCATCTATGTGTATTGATGTTGCTGCATTATGTAAAACTGAATAGTTTTTACATTTTAGAATGGGGCTCCTCAAGACTCCTCAAAGACCACATCATTTTGGCGGAGGCCTCAAGATTGTCCATAATTTTGGAGGGTGCCTCAAGATTGTCCTAATTTTGGCGGGTGCCTCAAGATTGTCCATAAATTTGAAGGGTGCCTCAAGATTGTCCTAATTTTGGCGGGTGCCTCAAGACTGTCCATAATTTTGGAGGGTGCCTTGACTGAAAAAAGGTTGAGAAACACCAATATAAGGAATCTCAGTGCTCCCAGCTATGACCATTTTTCTAGCATACTGTGCATATCTCAGTTGGTCCCTGTACTTCTCTACTATGGCTGCCCAGTGCCACCCACCATGGTGCTCTTGGAATATTAGGATTCCATAAATGTGGCAATGGCACATTTCTTATCTTGCTCTCTTTCGCTACAATGCTAGGCAGTACCTGGACATAATAAACATGTGGGGTAGAAATTGGCCCACCCACTTTAAGTTGATACACAAAGCTGTGCCTCTTGAAATCTTGGCAAGCATTTTATTATAATTTATTTTTATCTATAACAATAATAGTAATGGTTTCTATGTAGCACCAACATCTTCTACTAAGCTGTTTAAAAGTAAGAAAATACAATGGCTATACAGCTACCATAGACAATAAACACAAGTACAATCTGATTCGCCAAGGATTCTTACAGTCTAAGGCCCCTTTGCACCCAGTGCTGATGCCCACACACAGTGAACAGGCTGTTTGATTATCCATCACCAGCCAGCAGGACTTGCCGGTACCTGCACCGCCTGTCACATTTGGTCAAGCAGCTGTGTCCGTGCAGCCACTGCGCCTTCATAGAAATGAAAGGGCTGCTTGGACACAGCACCTGCCAGCTAGGGATCGGTAATTAAATGGCCAATTTACCATTTATGGTCATTAGTGCCTTTGTGAACGAGGCCTAAAAGGAAGAGGGACAGGTACACCTCAATGAAAGCATTCAAGTATGTATTAATGCATGTTATTTAACTGCTTAAAGACCGCCTACCACAAATATACTGCGGCAGGACGGCTTTAATGCGCAAAACTAGGTACCTGTACATCATTCTGTTCAAAAGACAGTGGGGGCACGAGCTGATTGGCCAGAGGGGGGCCAATCAGCAGGTCCAATGTCCGTCGGGACCTGCCAATCATTCCCCAGAGAAGCAGAGCGGTGATCTGCCTATGTAAACAAGGCAGATCGCTGTTTTGACAGGGGAGACCACAATGATCTTGTGTTCCTGCTAACCAGTCAGTCCACACAGTTAGCAAGCACCCCCTAGGGACACACCCTTTGATAGCCCCTGGTGTTAACCCCTTCCCTGCCAGTGTCATTAGCACAATAACAGTGCATAATTTTGGCACTGATCACTGTAATAAGGTCACTGGTTCCCAAAAAAGTGTCAAAAGTGTCAGTTAGGTGCCCGATTTGTCGCAGTCCCGCTAAAAATCACTGATTGCCACCATTACTAGTAAAAAAATAAATAAAAATGCCATAAAAATATCCCATAGTTTGTAGACGCTATAACTTTTGCGCAAACCAATCAACATACACTTATTGGTATTTTTTTTACCAAAAATATGTAGCAGAATACATATGCACGTAAATTGATGAAAAAGTTAGATTTTTTTACATTTTTTTTATTGGATATATTTTATAGCAGAAAGTAAAAAAATATTGTTTTTTTTCTTTCAAAATTGTCATTTTTTTGTTTCTAATGCAAAAAATAAAAACCCTGGAGGTGATCAAATAGCACTAAAAGAAAGCTCTATTTGTGGGGGAAAAAATGGCATGCATTTTATTTGGGTACAGCATTGCACGACCACGCAATTGTCAGTGCCATAGTGCAAAAAATTGCCTGGTCATGAAGGGGGTAACCCCTTCATGTGCTGAAGTGGTTAAAGGGTAATTCCGCTTTCGTGGGCAAAAAAATTAGCAAATAAAAAAAAGTCAAAATTTTGCCATCCCCTTGCAACAAAAATGTTATTTTTGTCAGATACTCTCAAAGGCAAATCATGTCTAAAGGGATGCAAACTCTGACACTTTCTTTATTAGTGCCCTGCAAGTACAGCAGCTGACTGATAATTATAAAACCACTACCATACAGATCCACTTTACACATGGACCCAGACAAACAAACAGCTAGCTATTTCTTCAGAATTAAAAAAGGTAGGAATCTGCAACAAAGTTTATTTAAATCAATCCCTGCAATGTACATAGATCACCCAGAGGGCAACGCTTTTTCTCAACAAAAGTGGAGTTACTCTTTAAGCGTGTTAACATGCATGCACCACACCATATCTGGTATGTGCACCACAGTGTACTGCGTAAGGCTTCTATAATATTGGTGGCATAATCTACTGCTTTGTCAAACTGGGCGTAAGCAAACTCGGCAATGAGTCATGGCAGCGGAATATGTACAATCACCTCTGGCTACTGTCAGCTTTTAGGTGGGTGGTCGGCAGGTGGTAAAAATGCAGATCAACCGGATGTTTTTACTACCCCTGACTGTCTGTGTGAACGAGCCCTAAGTGTGTTGTGGTGCATTGTCATTCATTTTCTATGGCACCCTATGGCTCAGACGGGACCCGAAATCCTGCCTGCGGCACACCTGCGCACACACACAGAATCTGGAAGGAGGGGTTAAGAAATTTGGGTGTGCTACTTTGCAGCACAATAAAATATTTTAAATAAAAAAATAAAAATAGAATCCATATACAATTGTGAGAGGGGGGAGGAGGGGGGAGTTGTAAGGGCAAAATTTAAGTTAGTTTGGGGCAAAGGTCAACTTTAAGTATATAACTTAATACACCTTCAGCAACAAAACAAAATACCACTAGATGGCAGCAGGTTATAGCATACAGAAATTCTGGTTCTCGGAGATGGCATAAATGCACCAAAATCCATCAAATAAAACAAATGCTATTATCCCCTGCTATTTCCCAGCAGGAAAGATTATGAGGGAGTTTGTTTAACCTCTTACTGGAGCCCTCAACCTAGTTTATTAGTAGAATCTTCAAGCGGGGCTGTCTCCGAAGGCTGTATCTCCTGTCTTTCTACACTGTATAGTATTGTAGATAGGGTATAACCAACAAGAAATAATGGTAGAAAGGGAAAACCGAGCAAGGCATGCTACTGATTGAGCATGAGCTTGTTTTGTACATACACTAACAGGCCTGGTCCTGCAGGTTTTCATTATAGGTATACGTTGATGAACTACTTCTACAACACTCTAAGCAATACACAGCCTTAACACAAACAGCAACGTGATGATCGTTTAGGTTTGATATAAAACACATGGTGTATGATTAATCCTTAGACACCTTATGGATAAATGGCCAGCAGAGAGTTACTAGAGGAAAAAATTATTTGAAATTCCATTTACTTCAGCCATAATGAGCAATCACACTGCAAACGCGGCCCTAAAGTGTATTTACCACAACAATAATAAATATACTGAACTCTTACCTGCTCCCTTTTGGTCTGTGATATACAGAGGTTAAAGTGTTTTGTAGGCCTCTCTTACAATACAGTCACTGAATGCTGCCCCATCATTGGTATTAATTGGAGGAAGAGTCCCGCATCATTGGTATTTGTTGGAGGAATACAGCCCCATAATTAGTATTAGTTGGAGGAATAGTGCCACATCATTGGTATTAGTTGGATGAATAATGACTCAGCATTAGTAGAAGGAATAGTGCCCCACTAGTTGGAGGAATAGTACCCCATAATTGGTATTAGTTGGAGGAATAGTACCCCATCATTGGTACTAGTTGGAGGAATAGTGTCCCATCATTGGTATTAGTTGGAGGAATAGTGCCACATCATTGGTATTAGTTGGAGGAATAGTGCCACATCATTGGTATTAGTTGTAGGAATAGTGCCCCATTATTGGTACTGGTTGGAGGAATAGAGCCCCATCATTGGTACTAGTTGCAGGAATAGTGCCCCATTTGTGGTATTAGTTGGAGAAATAGTGCCCCATCATTGGTACTAGTTGGAGGAATAGTGTCCCATCATTGGTATTAGTTGGAGGAATAGAGCCCCATCATTGGTATTAGTTGGAGGAATAGTGTCCCATCATTGGTATTAGTTGGAGGAATAGTGCCCCATCATTGGTACTAGTTGGAGGAATAAAGCCCCATCATTGGTACTAGTTGGAGGTATAGTGCCCCATCATTGGTACTAGTTGTATGAATAGAGCCCCATCATTGGTACTAGTTGGAGGAATAGAGCCCTATCATTGGTACTAGTTGGAGGAATAGTGCCCCATCATTGGTACTGGTTGGATGAATAGTGACCCATCTTTGGTATTAGTTAGAGGAATAAAGCCCCGTTGTAGATGTCAGTGGGAGGAATAGTGTCCAATATTTTTCCTTATATCAGCTGGAGGAACACTGCACCGTTGTTGGTGTCAGTGGAAGGAAAAATTCCCTATCATTGGTGTCAGTGGGAGGAATAGTTCCTTATTGTTGGTGTCAGTGGAAGGAATGGTTGCCTCATTAGTGTCAGTGGGAAGAATACTGCCTCATACCAGTGGGAGGAACATTGTCCAAGTTAAGGCATACAAAGGGCCGCATCTGGCCCACAGGCCACAGTTTGGAGATAACTGTTATTGAGAATAAGAGAGAGGTGGGGTTTCCGTAATCCCAATTTGTTCTGTTGTTTTGATACAAATGGGTGAATGAGAATTGGGTTAGGGTTAAGATGCAGCCTATGTACAAAGTAATTTATTCAGAATGATTGAAGGTCGGGCTCATTCTGTGCCTGGATCACCAATGCCTAGTGAATGATTGCTCAGAGCTAGGGGGAGATGTAGACATCAGCAATGTGTAAACAGCAGTGCAGGCACAGAATGATCTCCGCCTTCAGTCATTCAAAATGACCACAGGTTAAGGTCATTTTGTGCCACTACTGCTGCTTATACAATGTTTATTTTTACATCTTCCCCTGGACCTAAATTTAGTATACAGCGACAGCAATGGATATGGTCATGTCAATTTACATGTCCCGCATGTAAACATTTGCACAGACGTTTGCATGCTTACTATATAAAATACAGTCAAAATCGTGGATTTCAGAAACAATGTTTTCTTTTTTTTGCTTTACACAGCTAAACACTACAGGGAATACTGACCACAACGTAGCTGTGTGAAATAGCCCATAGCATACAATAACACTGCAATCATATACGTACAAAACTGTACGGGTCTGCATGTAGTGTTTTATATTCCCATGTGCAAGAGGCCATAGGGTGACAACATTCTGTCCCTATATCACTGCACAGACACGGCCCACTGCTGTAACCTGCCCCTGAGAAACACCATCACTGTAACGTAAGTTTTCCTACATAGAGGCAGCAAGATGCCAGCATAGGGATATGCAACAATGGGTGGAAGAAGGGGAAAACAGCATTTTATGGGAAAAAGAATGTCAAATTTTATGATATAAAAAACTTTAGCAAGCTAAATGTCATTCAGTTAGGGTTTAAATCTACTTTAATGCAGTCAGACATTACATCACAATTTTCCAGTTGTGTGTTAATTACTACTGCAGGCTACTTGTGTAGCTTACAAATATGGAACCATTTGTTCCATCTGTTTATCTGCCAATTACAGCAATGAATCCAAAAAGGGAGCTGCTAAAATCACCTAGACAGCTCTAGCTATCCTAAAGTCACAAGGGCCACAATTTATATCAGTTTTTTCTGTGCAGAGGTGAAGATTGGCTCTGTGCTTTGGTTTTTTCTTGTGGCTGTTGCGTGAAGACCTACAGTCATTTTAAAACGAGATGCACCCCATGGAAATTGTTGACTTTTTCACTACATTTGAGTAGGCAAACATTACATCTCTATTTAATAGGTACCTACAGATGAAGATGAGAAAACACAAGCAAAATGTGCATTTTCACTCATTTATTCAACAAAAATATCAATAGATGTAATGGTGTACCATGGAAAAAATAAGTACACCCTTGGCCCCAGAAGCTGCCATTGCCTCATTTAGCATACATGTCTTCTTGAATACATTTTAATAAAATCTGGGCTTTGACTTTACCAGTCTATAACTCTCTTGGTGGTGTGCTTTTTATTTATATTATTATTACTATTATTATATATTATTTTATGTTTTATTTTATTATTATTATTCTTTTTATTTTTTTATTTATTATTTTATTATAATGCTGAAAACCCATTTGAGGTTCAACTTGACTGATGATCCCACATTCTCATCAAGCACATATCAATATGATGTTGAATGTATAGTCCACTCAATGGCCGTAAGCTGCCCAAGCCATGAAGCAGCAAAGAAAACCCAAACATTTTCACCACCATGCTTCACAGTTGTTATTAGGTTATTCTCTTGAAATGCCATACTTGATTTGTGACCAACATGTTTACTGCGATCAAAAAACTCTTTTTTTAAAGTGTAAAGACTCTTTTTTTTCCCTATAACAATAACAAACATTTTATACTTACCTGCTCTGTTGCAGTGGATTTGCACAGATCCTCCTCTTCTCAGTTCACTCTTTGTAGCTCATGGCCCCTCCCTCCTGTTTAGTGCCCCCACAGCAAGCAGCTTACTATGGGGGCACCCCAGCTGAGTCACAGCTCCCTGTGTCCATTCAGACACGGAGCCCAGCCCCACCCCCTCTCTACCCTGACTGGCTAGCTGACTTTGACTGACAGCAGTGGGAGCCAATGGCGCTGCTGCTGTGTCTCGGCCAATCAGGAAGGAGAATATCAGATGGCTGAAACACTTGTGGACATCGCTGGACAGAGAGGGACCTCAGGTAAATGTTAGGGGGGTTGCTGCACACAGAAGGATTTTTATCTTAATGCATAGAATGCATTAAGAAAAAAAAAACCTTCTGCCTTTACAACCCCTTTAATAGATATGTCCTCATGACATTGTTCCCATTATTCCGGAAAGCCTGGTCTTTGCCTATACTGTATGTTCAATGACAAAACTGTAATTTTGCTCTAATGTTCTTTTTTTTTTGGCAGCAAAGGCTTTTTTCTTAACACACCTCTCTTTACTTCATCCACCCCTTCATCCCTTTCCACCAGTGTTAATTTCAATGTCAAATTTCAATTTCGCTTTAGTCATAGTCTTTTAACTAAAATGTTAATTTACTTTTAGTCATATTCTAGTCATCTGAATTGTTTTAGTTTTAGTCATTGAAAATATTTTAGTAGACAAAATCAACACTGCTTTCCACCCGTCCCTTTATACGTTGGTGCAATCTCTTTTTGATTGTAGTTGCAGGCACTTTGATGCCAACTGTTGCAAGAGTCACCTAAACACCCCATGATGAAATTGTGGCATACTTGAAGACTCCTTTTAGCATCAAACAGCCAGCTCTTTATCTGTAGGCACTATTTCAATCAAGATCTAACGCTTGCCTGTTCAAATACGTTGAAAAAGGTCAATTTTCATGGGATGTGCTTACTTTTTCACATGGCTGTAATTTCATTAGGACGACTAAAACATCTGTAACCACAGGCCTCTACTGTTAAGATGCATAAAGGATTTTTAGAAGCGAGAACATAACTCAAGCTCATAAAGGCATGAATAGTAGACTGCTGGCCAAAAGCAAACAACCCAGACAAAGATCTATTTGAATAGTCAGTGCCTCCAGCAATGAATTTGTTACATAACATACAAGTAAGGCCGGTAACACAATGCTGCAGGCACAATTGGAAAAAAAACTCAAAGTTTAGACCTGGTCTAAAAATGCAACCTTTCCAATCATTTGCTGGGCAAAAGTGCTAAACTACTGAACAGTACAACCAAACTGACATGAAAATAAATGACTGTGAGGATAATCAAAAACAAGATAAAGAAGGGAGGCCATGGGTAACTGTAAGCCTGCATTCACATAGGGGCGACCCAACTTCAGCGCGACTTCGCAAGGCGACTTCAGCGTGACTTCCAGCACGACTTCAAGGACCTCAGACGACTTTACAACACGACTTTTGCCAGGCGACTTTGCTTTGACCAATCAGAGAAGGGAGGGAGGGAGCTGCCTAAAAATAAATTCTATTCTTTTAACTGTAAAGTCGCTTCCATGTAGATGGGGATCCGACTTGGAGGCGACTTCTATTGAATCCTATGGGCACAAGTCGGATAGAAGTCGCCTAGTAGTAGTACAGGAACCTTTTCAGAAGTCGCCTTGAAGTCGGAGCGTCTTCAGTCGTGTATATTAAGACGGCTCCCATTCATTTCAATGGGATTTCAATTGTCAAGCGACTTGGGGCGACTTGAGGCAACTCAAGTCGGATCGCAAGTCGCCCCTGTGTGAACAAATTTAATTTCAGCCGATTTCCGCTGAATCTGTGGTCTCAAGCTGTGGCTGGCCCTGTTGGCACCACCAAGCTTGAAAAAAGTCAATTATAAAAAATTGGTGGAGCTGGGTGGGAAATGTAGTCACTGTTCAGGTATTTATTTATTTCAGGTACTTATATAGCGCTGTCAATTTACGCATCGCTTCACATATATATTGTACATTCACATCAGTCCCTACCCTCAAGGAGCTTACAATCTAAGGTCCCTAACTCACATTCATACATATACTAGGGCCAATTTAGTGAGGATCTAATTTACCTACCTGCATGTCTTTGGAGTGTGGGAGGAAACCGGAGTACCCGGAGGAAACCCACACAGACACAGGGAGAACATGCAAACTCCAGGCAGGTAGTGTCGTGGTTAGGATTCGAACCAGCGACCATTTTGCTGCTAGGTGAAAGATATGCAAGCAATCGAATGTGTTGCACCTGTCTGAATACAATAGCTGGCAGTGCCGTTTAGCGTGAATGGCTAATTGACTAATTTCCCTAAATCAGCCCACAGGGCTCAACGAGAGAAATATACATATGCATGGCTAGCCTAAATTTGTACCTCTGGTAAAACTGGTCCAGTATTCCGGATGTACAGCTATCAGGCCTCATTTACACTGAGGTGGTGACATCATGATCTCCACCTCATCCAATCAGAGAAAGCTTTGCATTCATTAAGAAGGGAGGGAGTGGTCTCCCCACTTGGCATGGAACCCTGAAGCTAGTGAAGGTCACTATAGTAGCGGTGTCTACTGCAGTGATTTCTAACTCCCACCAGCATCCTACAGGCATGACGCATTTATACTTCCATTGGTCCAAGCTGGTCCAATGTAGGCAAATACCTCCAAAAGAATGGGACTTTAAGGGCAATTGTAAAAAAGTTATGATTTCAAACTGTATTAAAAAGTTATCATTTTATATTAACCATTTATAAAAATCTATGTATTAATACAATTTTTTTTATAAATGGATAAAATAAAATGATAACTATTTAATACAGTTTGAAATCATAACTTTTTTACAATTGCCCTTAAAGTCTTATTCTTTTGGAGGTATTTGCCTACTATTTTTTTGGGGATGTGGCAATTACACACCTAGCTGATGAAGGGTTTTATCAATAGTAGTTGGTCCAATGTAACACCTAAATTTCAGCTTTATCACAATGTGTATTGAAAACAGAAAACAATTTTTCCTTTAATGTAGAGGTTACTTGTAAGGGTAGTTTATTTAGTGTGTTCTTTCACTGTTTTTTTTTTTTTTTTGCTCTGCTTTTGGCACAAGAATAGCTTCATTATAGTTGAAAGAGACTTCCAAGAGCCTTAGGAGCCATTTAACCCCATTGGACACCAAATCACCCCTAATTTCACTGAAATCTCCAGATTTTAGCAGGAATTTAGGGAAATGCAAACTCTCAATTTCCCACATCTCTGTTAGCTAGAATTAGATGCTCTTTACCACTTGCTACAGCTTACTAATATTATGGATGTTGAAAAGGATGTTAGCTAAATTTACAGTGGAAGTAAACCGATTTTTGGCACTTGTACCCACAGGTAAGTCCATAATAAGGCTTACCTGTAGGTACAGTGAATATCTCCTAAACGTGCACTGTTTAGGTGATATTCACTCTGCAGGCAGCAGGTGACGTCACCGACGCTTGTACTCTGAAGGTATGGTATACCTGCGCTGTCCCTTCAGAGACCCGTGACTCCCGCATGCATGTAGTGAGCGAGTGACGTCATCACGGCGCTGCTAACCAGACAGCCGGAGGATGCGAACCCAGAAAGGAAGGCCCGGTGATGGGACACCCATGTTCACGGTTTTTAGCCAAA
>BLSH010523831.1:469781-488397 GCA_018402905.1 Glandirana rugosa | reverse complement strand
GTTTACGACGGTGGAAGACCACCTACCCGTTATATCGTGGGTCACCGTAAAAACACGTTTGTACCTTTAGACAACACATACGTGTCTACACGGTGTTTCGTTGGGTGATGGAAGACCCTATCGACACTGTATCCCGGACTGGATCCGGTCTTTGGATCTTCATGACAGAAAGTCGTGTCTTTCGTTGACTATCCATTTTTAATTTTTTCCTATAGTAAACGTAAACACATTCTCCCTCACCCTTACCTGTGTTAATTTTTGACAAAAAACTCAAATCAAGACGAAATTGGTGAAGGGCGGCCCACCTGCAGGTACCTGCAGGATCTGAAACTCACCATTGTAAAAAATGATATCTGAATGGTGCCTCTAGCTGCTGGCACCATTCAGATATTACCACTCAAAGTCTAGGACGTCCATGGACGTCCACCCGGCGGGAAGTGGTTAAAGCAGAACTAAACTCAAAAAACAGTTTTTAATTGTGTCCATTCCCACTCCCTCTTACACAAATGCAAATGATATCCTTTTTTAATTTTTACCTATCAGTTGCTTTCTGTGCTGAAAGACAGTACTTCTAGGTTTCTGGCCTAGGTCAGGCCCTATGTCACAGCTATCCCAGAAGGTAGTGGGTTGCTTTGTGGCACATCTGTGCATACACAACAGATTTCCATGTTTGCACAAAAATGCCACTGGGTGCTATATTGCCCATCCACCAGAAGGTGGCAGCATTTGTGGGCATACGTGGAATCTCATGATGCACAGATGTGCGGCCTATCTCTTCTAGCTCCCAAATGCCTGAAAGAGACTGGTGGTGCATCTGTGTTTTTTTTGTTTTTTTTTAAATGGCGGCATGGAAGAGGAGTGGCAGGAGTGATTCTCAAGTGGTTTAACTCCACTTTAAAGTGGTTCTAAACTCAGAAGATTTTTTACCCTAATGCACTTGGGTAATAAACCTTCTGTGTGCTGTTACATGTACTGTCATGTAAATGTAATGCTATGCATAGTTATGTTAATATTTATATAATTGGTTATTATACTCCCATCGTGTGGTTGTTTTGGATATTGCATCATCCTATTCTGTTTTCTGAGTGTGTCCCCTCCCATCTTCTGATGTAATTTCCTCTTCCTGGTTCACTCTGTGTTGTACTTCCCTTTCCGGTTCCTGGTTGACTCTGTCTCATGAGGGAGAAGATGGCCACACATGTCTAGGCTGCACACAATCTACTCGCATCCTAGGACTCATTACCATGTTTTTACCTGCTGATACCATCTTTCAACCATCTGCCACATTTTTTGTCTGCTGTACCTGCTATTTGCAATAAATCTACGCTTATGGAAGAATTAGTGTCTGGTGAGTTCAAGCTATCTGATAAAGACTGTCTGTGGTGATTATATCTGCTTATACAGGCCAGGCATAGAGGTCTCAGCAAGGGATAAGTCACTATTACAACAGTTGGAATCAGAATATTCTGCATGCAGCCCCCTCCACCCTCCCTAAATACTTTCTTGATCCTGATCCAGATCCAGAGATGTGCGCGATATCAGCGGCTCTTTCGATATTCTCCCTTCTCATTGGCTCAGACACAGCAGCTCCCACTGCTGTCAATCACAGTCAGTGGCAAGGAAGTAGTGTGTGGGACCGAGCCATGCTCTGTGTGTCTATGGACACAGACAGTAGGGGTCGGGAGTAAGCACACAGAGCAAGCTATGGGGGCACTTGGCAGGGGGGAGAAACCAGGAGCAGCGAAGAGGGACCCAAGAAGAGGAGGATCGTGGCTGCTCTGTGCAAAACCACTACACAGAGGAGGTAAGTATAATATGTTTGTTATTAATAAAATATATATATATTTTACAAGGACTGTTTTTTAATTGCAACTAGTACAGCTTTTCTAAATTATATTATTGCTGTAGGACATGTCAGGAAATTATCTACTGTAAAGTTACTGAAAGGTTCAGTTTAATTAATTAGAAAAAAAACAAGTAAGGGTAAAAAAAAAAAAAAGAAAGAACAGACAACGTATGCAGCGTGTGAATGGAAGATTATTCTATGGAAAAGAAAGAAAGGCATATTTTACAGCGGGTGTCCTTTAAGACAAAGGATGCTTTTCATAACTGGTATCAATCAATCAGCAATCACCTTCCATTGTTCTTCCAGAGTGAAAGGTGAACGGGTTATTGGGGGTTATTGTCCTTTTACCAGATCACCGCTCTCCTGCCTTATCAGTCTAAGCAATGATATGAGAAATGTAAATGTGTAATTATTTTGATTAAAATAGGCATAACCATAGGGCTGAGGGGCTTCTATATTATGTAAATATTACAGAATATTATAGAAAAACATCCCTTTTCTGATAACAGTTTGTTCGATTTGTCCTTATTTGAGAAGAATGGGCATAATAGTTTTATGATTTCATTATTTGAAGAATACATTTTTCTCTACCTTTTAATATTAATGGGATAAGCTGGTCATGCTGGGTTCACACAATAGTGCAATAAAAATGTATTTTATTGTGAATCCCTAATGTGTGTTTTAGCATATTTGGCTGTGTTTTAATGTACATCTTGCTGTGCTTTTGTGCATTTTAATATGTTCTGGACATGTTTTGCCATGTTAAAGCGGTTGTCTACCCATTTTTGAAAAAAAAAAAAAATTACTGCCTGCAAGACAATAGCATAATGAGCTAGTATGCACCGCATACTAGCTCATTATGAAATACCTTGAAATGAAGATCCGACCGGGCTGCTCGGCCCGCTCTGTGGGAGCGGACATCTTCACTCGGATCTTGCTTCCAGGTATGCGGCTCTGGCGCTGTGACTGGCTGGAGCCGCGAGACGTCACTCCCGCACATGCACGCGGGACCCGTCTCTCCGGCAATGTCCGCCCCTATTGTCAGGCCTTTGCCGAGACATACATGCCCCGTAACTCCAAAGCATTTTGGAGAGGGAATATCTCCTAAACCGTATAGGTTTAGGAGATATTCATTTTACCTACAGGTAAGGCTTACCCGTAGGTAAAAGTACTAAAATTGGGTAGACAACCGCTTTAAGGGTACTTTCACACTGGGGTGGGGAGGGGCGGTAGCGGTAACGGGGAGCTTTTAACGCTCACTAACGGATTAACAAGGGGTTAAAAGCACCCCGCTTTGTGATTCCGAGGTGGTGTTCACCCGCTTCGGAAGCGCCGCCCATTGATTACAATGGAGGGGCGGTGTAGGAGCGGTGTATACAGCGCTCCCGCACCGTCCCAAAGATGCTGTACTGCAGGACTTTTTTTCCCGTCCCACAAGCGCACCACCCCAGTGTGAAAGCACTCGAGCTTTCGCACTGGGGAGAATGGGGAGAGTTTTTCAGGCGCTGTACAGGCGATATTTTTAGCACCGCAGTACCTGTAAAACGACCCAGTGTGAAAGGGGTCTAAATGATTCAGAAAAGCATATAAAATTCCATGTCATACAGTAAAATATACCTCAAAGTCATGCAGTTAGGCCTCGTTTACACTTGAGGTACCCACTAGACATGTGCAATTCGTTTCGTTCCGCATTCGTTTTTCGTCAAAATTCGGAATATTCGTTAATTCAGAAACGTCCGAATAACGAAAAACAGTTTCGTGAATTTTTCCAAAAACAAATTTTTGAAAAGAACGAAAATTGGAAAAAGGGAAAATCCGAAATTCGAAATAACGAAAATCCGAAAATAAGAACGAAAATCCAAAAATAAGAACGAAAATTCAATAATTTGAAAGAATGAAAATATGAAAATAAGAACGGAAATCCGAAAATTTAAAAATCCTAAAGAACAAAAGGCATTCAGATAATTTATGTTATAATTATAATAATATGATTTGAAAGGAAATTCCAATACCTACCTATAATTTAATAGTTTATATCCATTATTATAGTTTTTAAATTATTACTATTATTTAATATTATTAATAATAATAATAAAAACTATAATAATAGTTATAAACTATTAAATTATAGATAGGTAGTCGAATTTCTGTTCAAATTTGGCTGTTAGTGAACGTAATGAATTATTAACCATTATTATAGTTTTTTTTTATTATTATTATTATTTATTAATAATAAATAATAATAAAAAAAACTATAATAATAGTTATACACTAATTATTAAATGAGTTAGGTATTGGAATTCCATTTCAAATTTGTCTGCCTGTTAGTATACGTAACAAATACAAATTTTTCCGAATTTACGAATTACCGATAATAAAGAATACAGCATTGGAATTTGGAACAAATTGAATTTGAATGTTTCCAAATTCATGAATTATGGAAAATAATGAATACTGCATCTATACAAATGGAACAAACCAAATTCAAATGTTTCCAAATTTAGAAAAATTGAAATAACGGATTTCGATCATAACACAAAATCCAAAATACTAAAAAAAAAAAAAAAAAAAACTAATTTCCGGCCCATGTCTAGTACCCACTGAAGAACAATTTGCGATCAAATCACTCTTCAGAGAGCATTTGACAGGCAGTGAGAAGGCAATGTATCACCTCCTTACTGTCTATTTTAACCTGCTAAATGTCAACCTACTGCACCTCAACTGTGATGGTTGCAGGGCATTTGCAGTGTGGCCCTCATTCACTTGAATGGGTTGTGTTTTGTGGGTGACTGTGCCTCCCGAAAGCGCCAGGGGTTATAATTCCTGCTGCAGCTGTGAAGCAAAGCATTTTGGCTGCAGCATGTGCACGCCCCAGTTTGCTGCCTTTCCAGCTAAAGTAACTATACATGTAACTATATACAGTATGTAACTATATATGTAATTATATGTAGCTGTATGTAAAGACATTGTCACCTTGTCCATTCAGGGAATAGGGACAGGGTCTGTATAAAGCTCACCTTATACTTACATCACCATCATTCCCCCACCATTCTTTCTATGGTCACTGCTGCCAAATACCCAGATGTTGCAGGTATAGGGGGGTATGTGACCTCCTAATATGAGGCAGCGCTTGGTCCCAGTGGCCAATTGATAAGCTATAAACTGCTGTCCAGTGATACTATTCACATAAATGGCAGCATATAAGGGTCTTTGTAGATGAGCCTTCTGATCACATCCGCCTGTCAGTTTTTCAGCCAGACTTGAACAGAAGCTCAATGTTAGTCTATGGGCAAGCAGATGTAAACGGCCATGCGTCGACTTTCCCTAAGTCCATCTAGGTGTGAAAAAAAGAAAAAAGTTGTGTCCTGTTCCATTTTTTGGGATCTAAACATGGCGGATAGGAGGTAAAAGGATGTTTACATCTGCCTGCCCATAGACCTAACATGGGTCCGTTACAAGATGCAGGAAAAAGCTGAATGGACACAGATGGGTCACAAAAGTGACAGCTATTTCATTCGGCTCTGATTCAGCAGGGGGAATTGTTTTGGGTATGGAAGTACCCTTGAACTAAAAATACTAAAGCTCCTGGCACTGAGAACACATGGATGGAAAATTCTTTGCCATCTGTCTCTGTAGAAAGTGACTCCAGAAACTCAGCTGAAAAAGACCTGTTGGTGGACTGACCTGCCTATTATACCAAATCCAAAATGCAAAATCAGCTTTTAAATTCTAAACCAAAGTTCATTGCTTCCCAATTAAACAGTTTCCAGCACTTGTATTACGTTAAAATTCAGTCTACACCATTTGTGTTAGTAAAAAACATTAGATAGCAAGTTGTGCTTTGGCTAACTAATGGCCTTCAGTTGTGTCTCAGCATCTGCCTCTCAGTTTCGATCAGTCAGAAGAACATGTGTACTAGGGAACTGTGATTCTCCCTCACCCTAACCTGCTAGCAATGCAGTAAGGTCTAAAACGGGACCTTAGCACCAATCAAAAACCGATTTTGCACTTCCGGTTCCGGCGCCCGCATGGAGAGGAGCTAGTAGGAAAGAGCTCCCGCCGTGCTCCTCTGAAAACCTGCCAGAAAGCTAGCCATCACCGAGGTACCCCCTCCCTACACCCCTCCGCAATCAGGGGACCACAGGAGCCGAACAATGGACCGCTTCGTAGAGCGGCAGACGGCCCGCCCGGCGCCGCTCTCATCACAGACAGAGGGAGACAGTCTGCATGCTGCAGCCAATATGGCGGCCGCGCCGCTGACACAGGCCACCTCAGCGGCTTCTATTCCAAGCCCTGTGCTCCAGCTCGCTCCCCCAGGGCCCCCGCTCGAGCCATCACCCGACCCAGCCTCCCCTTCAGGGATTGCACAGGCCGTGATCACCCTCCTCACTCCTATGGTGACAGAGGCCATTGAGAAAGCAGTGCATAGGGGGCTGGAACAGCTCCATAAGGAAATCCAGCATCACTCAGCCAGGCTGGAACACGCTGAGGAACGGATATGCACAGTGGAGGATGACACCGCGGTCCTGTCTGCGACAAAAGCCAGGCTCTCCACGCAGCAGAGGGACCTCCAGGAAAAGCTGGAGGACCTGGAAAACAGGTCCAGAAGGAACAATTTACGCATAATAGGGCTACCTGAATCATACAATCAAACAGCCCTCTTCACCATCTGCTCCACCACCATCCCGCAGCACCTGGGCCTCAAAGTCCCCTGCATAGTAGAAAGGGCTCATAGAATTGGGCAGCCATCAGACCAGCGCTCCAGACCCAGACCAGTCATTGCCCGGTTCCTGAACTACAATGACAAGCAAGCCATTCTACAGGCCTTTCGCAAAAATCGAGCCCTGACTGTGGACGAAAACCCCCTGATGATCTTTGCAGACTATTCCCAGGAGGTGATCCGTAAACGCAAAGAATTCTCTCCCATCTGCTCGCAACTCTACAAGCAGCACATCAAATTCAGCCTGGCCTACCCCGCTATCCTGCATATCCAAACGGACACGGGGGAACGCGTGTCCTTTTCCACACCACGTGACGCTGAAAACTACCTGACCAACACACGCCCCTCTGATATGGAACAGGAATCACAACATGACCCACCAGCAACTTCTTCCTCACCCAGAAAATCTGCCTTGGCTACACGCAACCAATCCAGCCCACAAAAACCCCCCTACAAGAGGGTTCGCTTCGGACAATTGGAAGCCCATAACCCATCAAGTTGACTTTGGGGCGGATACCCCCAACAACTGAGCCTCCAACGCTACTTCTTGGGCTCATTTCTTTCCCTCGACTAAAGACTAGATCCTCTGTCAGTCAGCCCTTTACATCACAGAAACTGTCCTGAACACCGCCACCTTGATATGTGGTTTGCTATTTACTGATTTATTGTTTACTTAATGTTTATTTCCTAGCTCTTTAGAGGTTCACGGTTTAAGGGACAAAGGTCATTTACCCAGGCCATTTGTGGTCTACTCCTCACCCCTCTCCCTCTTATACCGCAACATCACTTCCTGTATTCCCCTGCGCTTTCCCTCCCTCTCTTCCCTCTCCCTTCTCCCCGTCCCCCTCCCTCCTCTTCTCTCCCCCCTCCCCCCACCCGTTCCTACCCTACCCAGCTCCTCCTTTACTCCCTACCACCCCACCCCCCCACCTTTGTTCAATTTCCACCCCCCTCCCTCCTCGGTGTCGCCCTGCCACCCCTGTCAGATGGAGGACCCTTGTTGGCGGGTGCACTGTGGACAGGAACTCCATGGGGAAAAAAGTGAGGTCCAGAAATGGTTCTTGGGGATTTATTTCCCCCCTTATGTGTTTCAGTTTTAAGATACTCTGGTTTTGTTTGTTTTCTTTTACCATTGTGCCTTTTTTTGATACATTTCCACAGACGGCGGGAGCCTCCATGCCAGGAAAGGCCATGGCCAACGGGGCTCCCCCCACAAGCGTGATCTCTACTCTTCATCCCAAGTTTCAGCTATGGCTCCCCCTGAGACCAGGAATCACCTAAAGGTAATCTCGTGGAATGTCAAGGGGCTACGCTCCCCGCACAAACGCATGCAAATACTACGCCACCTTAAGCGTTTACATGCAGATATTGCCTTGCTACAGGAGACACACCTAGGCCCTGATGACCCATCCAGACTCTGCAAGCTCTGGGTGGGCTCAGTACACTGCTCCCCTGCTGTGGGACGCAAAGCCGGAGTGGCTATTCTTATCAACAAGAATCTCCATCACAAAATACGCTCAGTTGACACTGATGCCCTAGGCCGTAGATTGACGGTCCATCTCTCCATAGCCGATAGAGATATCGCGATATCAAATGTATATGCGGTCAACTCCCCAGGTCAATCATTCTTCCAGGATCTCACCTCCTGGGCTCTGCTAATCCCTGAAACCCTCCATCTCCTGGGTGGAGATTTCAACTCACTGATGCACCCGGTCGAGGACCGATCCCCCTCCACAACCAAGTCCTCCCTTACACCCACTCCCCTCGCCCAGACCATACAGTCCCTCCACCTCACTGATACTTGGCGGCTCTCCCACCCCGCTGACAAAGACTTTTCCTTCTATTCTTCCCCCCATAACTCTTGGTCGCGCATTGACTATTTTTTTGCCTTCCCGAGCCTCACCCCCCTGATCTCATCATCCTCCATTGAAAACATGGTGATATCTGATCACTCCCCGATAGCCATCCAAATTTCCGGTCTTGCTACCCCCCCTGGCCCTAAAATATGGCGATTCCCCTCGTTCCTGGCTAAAAACGAAGACTTAAAAATAACTCTGGGTGCTGCCTGGACGGAGTACTGCGAAACAAACAAGGAACACCTTTCCTCCCCAAATCTGTTCTGGGAGGCGGGCAAAGCCTTTCTAAGAGGACGCATAATTTCTTACACGGCTCAGTATAAGAAAAGAGCCTCACGCAACTACCAACAAGCCAGCGACTCCCTCCGGGCAGCACACAGAGACCTGACCCTATCTCGCAACCCTACCACAGTGTCAGCATGGCTTAAAGCCAAACGATACTTTGATCTTTGGTCAGGACACCAGGAATCAATCCATCAAGCACACTCGGCCCTCTTCTTTCACCGTAACGGTAACAAAGCGGGCAAGTTATTAACCAGGCTCTGCTCAGGGAGACATTCCCCGACGTTCATAGGAGCACTGAAAAGACCTGACGGGATGATCACAAACTCCCCTTCTACCATCAATGCCCTTCTCACTGACTATTACACCGCCCTCTACACCAAAGACCCCATTGACTCGGAAGTAGCAGCAGCTTTTCTGAACAAGACCAACCTCCCCACACTCACTGCGGAACAATTGGAATTCCTCAACGCCCCCATAACAGCTCAAGACATCCGCTCTACTATTAGTAAACTCGGACCTGGAAAAGCCCCAGGCCCAGATGGACTCTCTTCAGAGTTCTACAAGTTGACTGCCGACTTTATTACAGACTCCTATCTGGACTGATGGCCCCTTTCCCCCCACTGGATCCCAAGCTCACATTAAATTAATAGGCAAAAAAGGGAAGGACCCCCTATTACCATCCTCCTACAGGCCCATTTCTCTTATCAATGTGGATATTAAAATTCTCTCTAAAATTATTGCGGATCGCCTTGCCCATATTCTCCCTTCCATCATCAGCCCAGCCCAATCTGGCTTTATACAGGGTCGCTCTGCTACTCTTAACATACGCAAGGTCCTACTCGCCCTTGAACATGCTAAGATGTATCCTGACCGAGACTTCATTTCATTAGATGCCGAAAAGGCTTTCGACAATATAAGCTTTACCTGGCTCTACATGGCCATGGAATCGTTTGGAATCTCGGGTCCCATCCTAAATTACATCCACAAAATGTACGCATCCCCCTCGGCTCGCCTGATTACCCCCAATTTTATGTCCCCAGAGATCCCCCTTTCCAAGGGCACCCGCCAAGGCTGCCCCCTTTCACCTCTTCTTTTTAACTTAGCCCTGGAGCCCCTATCCAGAGTCAAAAATTCCAACGAGGGTATCAGTGGAATTGCAGTTGGCAACCTCATTCTTAGATCAGCACTCTTTGCTGATGACATCCTTCTCTTCTCTTCAAACCCCCCCCCCCCCCCCGAGATATCTCCTATACCCAGGAATTGTTTGAAACTTTCAGAACGTGCTCAGGTCTGAGAATAAATTTTGAAAAAAGTGAAATCTTACCCCTGAACCCTCGGATCTCTGGAACATGGACAGCTACATCTCGCTTTCTGATAGCCAAAAAGCATATCACGTATTTGGGATTGTCCATTGGTAGGGAACCCTCATCACTATACTCATTAAACTACCCCCCCTTGATAAATAAGATCTCTCTTTTCGGCAGATGCCATCTCTATAAAATGGTCTCATTTGCGAGGCTCCTCTATCCTCTGTCCTCTATCCTCTGCAGACCCTACCACTATTCCTTAAACATAAAGATGTGCACAAGATCCACGCTGCCATGCTCTCTTTCATCTGGCAAGGCAAAAAGCCCATAGTGGCCCTACGAAAGCTTTTTCTGCCAAAAGACAAGGGGGGGGGCAGGCTTACCCAACATTAGGATCTATAATCTCTCTTGCCTCCTCAGGCAGGTGCTCGACTGGTTCACTGAAAACTCCAAATACTCAAATTTTGATCTAGAAAGAGCCTTGGCAGCCCCCTATTCCCTCCAAGCGATGGCCCACGCCAAACTCTCAGCGCTCCCTAAGCGCCTTAGGGCAAACTCCCTCTTCCGAGACACGGTCGTCACCTGGAGGGAGGTGAGGAAAATTCTTGATTTGCCATCTGGAGTGTCCCGTTTCCTCCCAATAGTCGGAAACCCTAAGTTCCCTCCTTCCTTCACCAGCACCCCATTCTCTCTATGGTCCTCACAGGGACTAAAACTGGTTAGTCAAACCTGTACCCCAGAAGGAGGGTCGGTTAGACCCTTCTCTGAGCTGGCCATATCCTACTCTTTACCTAAATCTCACCTCTTCCCCTACCACCAATTGAAACATTATCTCAAGACTGAGATCATTCCTACCCCTAGACCCTTTCAACTCTCTTTCATCGACTCCCTTGCCAATGCAGGGCACTACTCAATCTCCCAAATTTATTCCCACCTTTCACGTCACCAGGCTTCCAAATACTCTCTACAACCTCTTCAATCATGGGCCAAGACCCTTGATGACCTTGAAGCCCCGGCCAAAATCCTAGCGGGATTTCGAAAAATTCGTGCTCTAACCGTCTCTGAAAAGTGGAGGGAAACACAATTCAAAATCACTCACAGAGCATACTTCCCCTTCTTCTTTAGCCCGGAGAGCCCCTCCGCCCCAACATGCCCCTGGTGCTTAGCTCCCAAACCCACCCTACTGCATAGGTTTTGGAACTGCCCTAAAATAGCGATCTTTTGGGATCACGTCTTGCACTACATCAACAAAATCCAAAAATACTCTATCCCTAAGGATCTAATGCTATGTCTATTCAGTCATCAGGCACCACCTCCCACAGACACTCCCCCCCCAGGGTCTTCAGCTTCTCATTGGGCGCACTTGTGTCTCCTGGCAGCTCGCAGGTCCATCACCCAGGCGTGGATCAACACAGACCCGCCTGTCTTATCCCAAGTCAAAGTTGCCATCCATAATCTATTCCGTATAGAATGGCTAGACGTCATTTCCCAGGATTTTAAATCCTCAAAACGTTTTTTCTCTAGATGGAGGAAGTACCTAGAATGCTCCTTCTCTCCGGAGGAAATCCAACGCTATATGGAACCCTTTCGACTATCCGAATGGTATTTGAAAGCGGATCTCTCAGGCACATTAGGAAAGCTTAAAATCCAAACACTTTCCTCATGACATGCCAAGCGACCCCCCTTGACATTCCACGAACCCCAACCACTGTATCTACTCAGGGGATACACCGATTACCTCCCAACATGCCTTAAATTTCATGATCACCTTATCTCTAACCTATAACTCGAAGCTCCCCTTACAAGTTGCACAGGGTATGCCCTACAAGTACGAGATCACGCCAGGCTTCCCGCCCTACCCCCATCCCTTCCTCAAATGGGCTTATTCTAGGCCCTATGGGTTATACTGGTCCTAGGAAACCAGATATCTATGTTATATGCTACTGCTATCATACATCAGCATCGTTGAGTCTCGTTTTTTTTTTTCGGTCTAGTTTTGCACTTTCAAGACCTTTTGCCTTACTGTTGTACGAACTTTGTCTATCTTTCTCGCCTTGCTAGGCAAGGCCCCGGCTGTATTTTCGTTAAACTATGTTTTTTGACATATGTGAACTTTTATATCTTGTATAATGTGAAAATCTAATAAATATATTAAAAAAAAAAAAAAAAACGATTTTGGTGGGTACCAGTAGATCCTCTGTAGAAAGTGACTCAGAACCTCAGCTGAAAAAGACTTCCTGGTGAACTGACCTGGCCTATACCAAACCCAAGATGGAAAATTAGCTCTCAAAGTCCATTGCTGCCCCATGGAATGTGACCTGAGAACCAATCAAAAATCAACTAAACCAGATTCAGCAGGTATCAATCTCAGTCCCATTGACCACTATATACAATCTTCTGCAACATCTGTACTTGATTTTGTAATGCAAAGTAGCCTGCAGGTGTCACTGTCACTATTCTTCTCCACAAAGAATATAATTCCTGACATTCTGACTTATTGTTCTCATGTAGTAATGTGACATGGGGATACAGTATTTGTCTTCAGCTTTTACATAACTTACACGCTACAGAATTATAAAGCAAACGAGTGATCTTTCCACCTTAGGCACTGTTATATTTCTCACTGTACATAAGCTGTATTGTAATTAAATGTTTAAAAGGGAGATTTATGTTACTTAGTAACTGCTGTTGGAATATGTTCAGCTCCCTTCTGTGTATGAAGTAAAACATAAAGAGGTTCGTGTTCACAAACTGTAGCCGCCTATGCCTTTGGAGCTGATGATCATTTTGATAAGCGGTTTTCACTGATAAGCTCATTTTGGGTATTTTTAATCATATATTGCCTTTTACTGTAAAAGAAAAAGTCACATGGAAAAAGTAGTGCTGATCTAAAATAGTAAGAACAGACCCCAAGCTGTGTCTTAAAGCATCAAAGCTGAATCTCTGAGACACCCCACAATGCATCCCCCAAATACCTCAATACAAATAGTTAACCTTTCCATGACCAGGTTTTTGAAACCTAGATGCTCAATGAAAATTTAACCTGACAATAACCATATGACTAATATGGCTACCTAAATAAATATTTAATTAAGGACACTTTTATTATTATTTTTTTAATACTGCAATTATATCTGACAATTACAGGATTTAACAATAGCACACTCTCCTCTTCAGACTACAGTGGCATTTCAGCTGAAGACTTATTTTGCAAATGAAGACTCCCGCCTGCACAGGATCGCTATCTCATAACTGACAGTGATCACATTGGTTCACAATCAATAGTGGGGATCAGAGCTAGCAGTGACAGCCCTGGGTATAAGGCAGCAATGGTACGCAGTGTTGGCTGCTAGCTGTGAAAAAAGTGATATCAATTAACCAGTTGCCGACTGCCCGCTGTGGATTGACGGCGGCAACTTAGCTCGATATCGCGAACCGTGCTCACTGTGTTACGGGGCAGCCAGGGAGCGGGTAGGACGGACTCGATGTCTGCCAGCTACCCACGATGGCTCCCCCGCAGTGACAGAATGGAGGTCCGTGTATGTAAACAACGGATCTCCGTTCTGACACGGGGGAAGGAGTGTGATTGCATGGTTCCTGTGTATGGGAGCCACGATCACTCTCCTCCCCCACTTAGCCCAGCCCCCACACAGTTAGTAACACATACCAGGGAACACAGTTAACCCCTAGAGTGCCCCCTAGTGTTAACTCCTTCCCTGCCAGTGACATTTATACAGTAATCTGTGCATTTTCATAGCTCTGATCGCTGTATAAATGACAATGGTCCCAAACAAGTGTCAAAATTGTCCAACATGTCCGCCGCAATGTCGCAGTCTCGCCATTACTAGTAAAAAATAAAGAAAAAATTAAAGCCCCATAAATGAATTCTCATCGTTCGTGAACGCGGCAACTTTTGGGCAAACCAATCAATATACGCTGATTGCGATTTTTTTTAACCTAAAATATGAGGAAGAATATATATCGGCCAAAACTGATGAATACATTTGTTTTTTTATATATATTTTTTTTTATTTGTATTTTAGCAAAAAGTAAGAAATGTTTTTTTTTTTGGAAAATTGTCGCACTTTTTTGGTTTATAGCGGTGATCAGAAATTACGCAGAGGTGATCAAATATCACCAAAAGAAAGCTCTATTTGTGGGGAAAAAAAGGATGTCAATTTCGTTTAATTACAATGTCGCACAACCGCGCAATTGTCTGCGATGCAGTGCTGAATCGCAAAAAGTGCTCTGGTCCTAAAGGGGGAAATCCTTCCGGGGCTGAAGTGGTTAATGTTCCCTCCACACAGGGCAAAATTATTCTCCATATTACTAGCAGGAAACCGTTAAGCCTCATTAAAGTGGTTGCAAACCTGAAAAAAAAAAGTTAAGCCTTCTACCTGGTACAGTAAAGGATCACAAGTCATCTGTGCTCTCCCAGGATTGGCCTCAGCATGATTGTGCATGCTGAAGTCATATGGTGCCTTTCTCCAGTTCTGATTGGATGGTACTGATGAGGGAGCGTGGCCAGCCAACCTGGATCCTTTTCCTATGTCCCTGTGCAAGGCTATGTCCCGCGACTCTACTTGCCGGGGGGGGGGGGGTATAGATCAGAGGGGAGTCCTGTGATGTCACTCCTCTGCCTCCCGCTCCGACATTGAGATCCACCCACCCATAGCCGATATTGACAGGGCTCATACAGGTGCAGGGAAAAACAAATAGCCCTGTGGGTTTACAACCACTTTCAGAGCGCTGATCGGTATGTTCTAACATCCCTACATAGTTAGTCTGGCTGAAAAAAGACACAAGTTCATCTAGTTCAGCCAACAGACGAAAAAAAAGAAAAAAAGATTGATATATATATACATATATACTGTATACACATACACAATCCTATACCCACAGTTGATCCAGAGGAAGGCAAAAAAAAAACCCCAGCAACGCATGATCTACTTTTCTCCAGCAGGGGAAAATTTCCTTCCTGATCCCCCGAGAGGCAATCAGATATTCCCTGGATCAGCTTTATCTATAAATATTAGTATCCAGTTATATTGTGGGGACAAAGACTATGGGGTTGATTTACTAAAGACAAATAGACTTTTGAAAGTGACATTGCAATCTGCGAGAGCAGTTACTCCAGAGCTTAGTAAATGAGCAGAAGCTCCGATGGCTCCCATCATCCAATCATGTATAAGCAAAAATGCTGTCTTTTTCTTTTCCTTGCATGTTATTGGTTGTTCTTAATTTACTAAGCTCTGGGCCAACTACATTGCACTTTCAAAAGTGCACAGTCTTTTTGTCTTTAGTAATTCAAGACTGTGACTGCCTTCTTGTCCACATCAGTGCCTGACCTCACAAATGCGCTTCTGGAAGAATGGTCAAACATTCCCATAGACACTCCTAAATCTTGTGGACAGCCTTCCCAGAAGAGTTGAAGCTGTTATAGCTGCAAAGGGTGGGCCAACTCAATATTAAACCCTACGGATTAAGACTGGGATGCCATTAAAGTTCGTGCGAGTATGTAAAGGCAGGCGTCCCAATACTTTTGGTAATATAGTGTATATCACAATATGAAAACCAAGCACCGTCGTACAAGCCTTTGTTCCTTATGGATAATAAGTGATTCAGAAGACATGAGTAGGTTTCATTCAATGAAAGGTGGCCTAGCCCTTCTATTCAAACAAAGTGAAGATTGCGGTTTTAGTTTTAGATATGACAGGAATTTACCCTTTGGCACTGTATTATGCCTTTGTGCCATACTGTAAACAGCCTGCCCATAGAACAGAACAGCGTGGTGTTAGGTAGGGAATAATGGAGAGGAAAACTGCATGACATAAACGAAAATGTCAGATTCACAGAGAGTTAAAGCAGAACTAAACTCGTTTAAGTCAACATTAACTATTTATAATCCTTCTACTGCTACCCTTAGTAAACAGATGTAAAAGTATATTATATTTACTTGTTTTAACCACTTGCCGACCGCGGCAAAGTGGCTCGTTATCGTAAACCGCCGTCACCTGGCGGCGGCTGTGATAACTAGCACTGTGAGCGAGCGCCGCTGGAGGCGCGCTTGCACGCTCACTGTGTTCGGGGGGGGGGGGGCCAGGGAGCGGGCAGGGTGGACTCGATCGCCGTCGGCTACCCGCAATGTCTCCCCCCGCAGTGAGAGAACGGAGGTTTGTGTATGTAAACACGGATTTCCGTTCTGACAGAGGGGGAAGGGATGTGATCACAGGCTTCCTGTATATGGAAGCCATGATCACTCCCCTCCCCCAGCCAGCCCAGCCCCCATACAGTTAGAACACACTAAGGGAAAACAGTTAACCCTTCAGAGCGCCCCCTCCAGGTTATCCCCTTCACTGCCAATAGCATTTACACAGTAATCAGTGCATTTTTATAGCACAGATTGCTGTATAAATACCAGTGGTCCCAAAAAAGTATCAAAATGGTCCGACATTACCACTGCAATATCGCAGTAACGCTAAAAATCGCAGATCACCGCCATTACTAGTAAAAAATAAATAAATAAATAAATAAAACCCCAGAAAAACAATTCTCATCATTCAAACGTGGCAACTTTTGCGCAAACCAATCAATAAAGCAGATTGCAATTTTTTTTACCAAAAATATGAGGAAGAATATAAATCGGCCAAAACCGATGAAAAAAATGTTTTTTTTATATATATCTTTTTTGGATTTCTATTTTAGCAAAAAGTAAGAAAAATAGATTTTTTTTTGCAAAATTGTCGCTCTCTTTTTGTTTATAGCGGTGATCATAAATGACACAGATGTGATCAAATACCACCAAAAGAAAGCTCTATTTGTGGGGAAAAAAGGGCGCAACTTTTGTTTGGGTACAACGTCGCACGACTACGTAATTGTCAGTTAAAGCGACGCAGTGCCGAATGGCAAAAAGTGCTCTGGTCCTAAAGTGTGAAATCCTTCCGGGGCTGAAGTGGTTAAACTTTTTTTTTTTTACATTTCTTTAGTTGCTTCCTGGTTTCTGGCCTAGGCCACAATAATGGCATACATCCCAGCAGTCTTCATGGGCATTTCTTTTCATCTGGAGGAGAGGGGCTTTCTTAGCTAAGCACACCCACTTGCCTGCATGACTGAGCTAGGCACAGATAGATTCCAGGAAGTAAATGCTACATGAATCATCTGCCCTTACTCAAGATGGCCACAGCTAGAAATGCTAGGGGGTGTTTTACAAAGTGGTTTCTCAACAAAATAAAGCATAGAGAGATGTATGAAATTAGAATTATAGGCAAAACTCCTTTTTTTGCTATCTGTGTCATCCGGGAGATCTACCTTTACTTCCTTACTTAATTTATCATGTTTGAGACGACGTCCGATGACGAAACATGTAACCCGGCGCCATTGCGTCATCACGATCCCCGGGCTGTACGAGCGAAGGAGCACCAGCCATGGGTTAGAGTCTGACTTCACCAGCCTAGGAATAAGTAAAGTATACAGCACGGCTTTACACTCTATATTTTGATATTTATCCGGAGTTTCTTTCCTTTTTGTATCCCATCTGACGCACTACGGTCCACCGGGGAATAGGACTCAGTGCCTGAAGTCTTTGGTGTGTGGAAAGGGCACAATATAAACATTTTTATGATTGTCTAACAACTGATTGGAAGTATGGTTTAGATCAGTCAGGAGTGGTGTTGTCACCACATGGACTTTGTGATTGACTTTTTTGCACATTAGAGGACTATACATGATAAATTAAGTTCTGTTTTTGTCACTAGCACCTTGTTATTTTCTGATATACCGTATTTGCCGGCGTATAAGACGACTGGGCGTATAAAACGACCCCCTACTTTTCCTGTTAAAATATAGGGTTTGGGTTATACTCACCGTATAAGACTACCCCTCTTCCGCAATCTCAGCGCGGCTTGTGAGGAGACTTCTATCATAGAAGTCAATGTAAGCCGCGCTGAGATCGCCCTGAAAATAGTGCAGTAAGCGGCGCGACTTGCCAGGGTGAAGCAAGTCGCCCCGCTCGAGGCGATCTCAGCGCGGCTTGTGAGGAGACTTCTATCATAGAAGTCAATGCAAGCTGCCTGAGATCGCCCTGAAAATAGTGCAGGAACCATTTTTCTAAGTCGGAGCGAAGCGATTCGCTCCTATTAGAACGGTTCCATTGCACAGCATTGAGACGACTTGTCAGGCGACTCAAGTTGCCTGACAAGTCGCCTAGATGTGAACGGGCCACTTTTTTACATTTGGTGGTCACAAGCTAAAAGCATTTTTTTTTGCTAGAGAATTACTTAGGACCCCCAAACATTATATATATTTTTTTCAAACACCCTAGAGAATAAAATGGCGATTGTTTCAATACTTTTTGTCACACGGTATTTGCGCAGCGGTCTTTCAAGCGCAATTTTTTTGGAACAATTTTACTTTTTTGAGTTAAAAAATAGGACAACAGTAAAGTTAGCCCAATTTTTTTGAATATTGTGAAAGAGGATGTTACGCCGAGTAAATAGATACCATACATGACATGGTTGAAAATTGCGCGCACTCGCGGAATGGCGACAAAGTCCTGTATTTAAAAAGTTCCATAGGCGACGCTTTAAAAATTTTTATCGGTTAC
>BLSH010523831.1:452061-469771 GCA_018402905.1 Glandirana rugosa | reverse complement strand
GCCTGACAAGTCGCCTAGATGTGAACGGGCCACTTTTTTACATTTGGTGGTCACAAGCTAAAAGCATTTTTTTTTGCTAGAGAATTACTTAGGACCCCCAAACATTATATATATTTTTTTCAAACACCCTAGAGAATAAAATGGCGATTGTTTCAATACTTTTTGTCACACGGTATTTGCGCAGCGGTCTTTCAAGCGCAATTTTTTTGGAACAATTTTACTTTTTTGAGTTAAAAAATAGGACAACAGTAAAGTTAGCCCAATTTTTTTGAATATTGTGAAAGAGGATGTTACGCCGAGTAAATAGATACCATACATGACATGGTTGAAAATTGCGCGCACTCGCGGAATGGCGACAAAGTCCTGTATTTAAAAAGTTCCATAGGCGACGCTTTAAAAATTTTTATCGGTTACCAGGTTAGAGGTGCAGAGGAGGTCTTTTGTTAGAATTATTGTGCACACTCTGGCGATCGCGGCGATACCTCACATGTGTGGGTTGAACACCGTTTTCATATGTGGGCGCGACTTACGTATGCGTTTTCCTTGCTGCGTGAGCTCGCGGGGACGGTGGCGATTTAAATTTTTTTTTTCTTTTTTTTTAGCACTGTTCCTTTAAAAAAAAAAATCTGATCACTTTTATTGCTATCACAAGGAATGTAAACATCCCTTGTGATAGTAATATATGGTGACAGGTACTCTTTTTGGAGGGCCGGGGGGGGTCTAAAAGACCCCCCCCATCCCTCCTTTGCACTTCACAGTATTCAGATCGCCAAAAACTGCGATTCTGAATACTGTCATTTTTTTAAAATTGGTGCCGTTAGCCGCCGAGTAAACCGGAAGTGACGTTGCTTCCGGAATGTGCCGAAGGAGACCCGATTGGAGCCGGTAACGGCTTTTGTCAGGTCTCTTTCCAGCCGGCGGACGCGCCGCATCGTCGCTCCGGTCTCCCGGTTGGACGGGAGGCCGGAGAAGAGCGGCGGAAGGCGGCGGGGGGGGGATGTCCCCTCCTGCCCCCTGGGGTAACGACCGAGTGGCTCCCGAGCCGGATTGGTCCTTAGCCATGGATAGCCGACCGCCAGCTCTAAAAAATGACACCGGGATATAGCCTGCAGGTGCAGGCTATGTCCCGGGAGAGCCACTCAAACCCGACCGCCACCTATTTATAGCGCTGGTCGGGAAGTGGTTGTGAACCGGCCCTAATCCCCGGCGTATAAGACGACCCCCGACTTTTGAGAAGAGTTTCAGGGGTTAAAAAGTCGTCTTATACGCCGGCAAATACGGTACCTTCTATGATATAACACATCAATATTGTTTGGACCTTTTATTTTATCTAAAAGGCTTTTATCGATTCAGGGGATTATATTTTGTATTGCATTGCACTTTAAATAAGTTTTATAATTGTAATATTACTCACATTTTTTCACATTTATATTTGATTTGCACATTGATGTAGCAGTTTTGTTCTTACATATTGGTTGATTGCACTAGCACTTTATAACTCCCATACACACATTTTTTTCTAGCAGCACCCAAATCCACTCTGACATTCTATCTTTCATTTCAGCAGCTGCTTGACAGTTGCAGGTGGAGGCAGCAGCTAATTTAACCTACATCTCCATAGCGCGGCAACACCCCAATTTTTCTGTCTATAATGCCCTAAATGTTAGTAGCACTCAGACCAGTCCAGCCCCAACAGCTGTCAGACTCTCCCAGAGACGTCTACAGGCTGCCAGGGCTGGACGCTGTGCCTATGCTATTCACCCGGACTTAAAATGGTTCTAAAGTCAGATGGTGTTTTTACATTCATTAACCACTTAAAGCGGAGGTCCGGGCTAAAAAAAAAAATTAAAAGTCAGCAGCTACACATACAGTAGCTGCTGACTTTTAATATTAGGACACTTACCTGTCCTGGACTCCAGCGATGTCGGCACCCGCCGCCGATCTTCGGATCGGGGGACGGGTGCAGCCGCCTCCATCGCGGGTAAGGGAACCCGGACGTGTAAGCAGTACAGCTTCATGCCGGGCACCTTACCGCGCATGCGCGAGCTCTGCTACTGGCCAGGCGGCCAGTAGCAGAGCGAGCAGGGAGGAGGGAGCCGGGCTTCTGACGTCAGCGGCCGCGTCCGCCGGCCAGAGCTCCCGGAAGTGTGGAAAAGGACACCTGTCTAAAGACAGGTGTCCTCTTCCCCCTCCCCCCCGAAAGGTGCCAAATGTGACACCTGAGGGGGGGAGGAATCCAACCAGCGGAAGTTCCACTGCGGAAGTACACAAACTGTGGCAGGGCTGTAAGCGCAAAATCAGGTACCTGTATGTGATTTTCTTTTTCGGCTCTGGGGCGTGCACATGCTGCCGGAGCCCTGCTCCCGTTGTGTCTAATCAGCGGTTCTGACAGACCCAATGTCCATCGTTCGGAGAGAGGCAGAACGGCGGTCTGCCTATGTAAACAAAACAGACCACTGCTCTGCCAGAGGGGAAAATGGAGATCTCATGTTTTTGCTAAGCAGAAACACAGATCTCTGTTATCCTTTAGTCAAAGCACATCCCCTACAGTTAGAAAGCACCCTCTAGGGACACATTTAACCCTTTGAGTGCCCCTGATGTTAGCCCCTTCCCTGCCAGAGTCATTTATATAGTGACAGTGCATTTTTTTAGCACCGATCACGGTGTTGGTGTCACTGGTTCCCAAAAAGTGTCACTTCGTGTCAGATTTGTCCACCGTAATGTCGCAGTCCCGCTAAAAATCACTGATCGCTGCCATTACTAGTAAAAAATATATATAAAAAAAAAAAAAGTCCCTAATCTATCCCATAGTTTGTAGACGCTATAACTTTTGTGCAAACCAATCAATATACGCTTATTGGGATTTTTGTTTATCAAAAATATGTAGCAGAATACATATTGGCCTAAATTGATTAAGAAATTCGATTATTTACATTTTTTATTACATATGTTTTATAGCAGAAAGTAGAAAATATTGTTTTTCTTTCAAACATGTCGGTATTTTTTTGTTTATAGTGCAAAAAATAAAAAAAGCGCAGAGGTGATCAAATACCACCAAAATAAAGCTCTGTTTGTGGGAAAAACAGGACGTCAATTTTATTTGGGTCGCATGACCACACAATTGCCAGTTAAAGCAACGCAGTGCCATATTGCAAAAAATGGCCTGGTCAGGAAGTGGGTAAAACCTTCTGGAGCTGAAATGGTTAAGATAGAAACCCTTCATCCCCCCTCATACTTACCTGAGCCACATCTTGACCCCGCAATGTTGCACAAGAGTGTAGGCCTTCCTGGACTCTCCCTCCTCATTGGATGAGACAGCAGCGGGGCGCCATTGGCTCCCGCTGCTGTCAATTAAAGTCAGTGAGCCAATGAGAAGAGAGAGGGGGCAGGGCCGAGCTTTGGCACTGTGTCTGAATGGACACACAGAGCAGAGCTTGGCTCGGGTGCCCCCTATAGCAAGCTGCTTGCTGTTGGGGGCATGAGGGAGGGACCAAGAGTCCAGGAGGGGGACCCGAGGAGAGGAGGATCCGGGCTGCTCTGTGCAAAACCAACTGCACAGAGGAGGTAAGTATAACATGTTTATTTATTTTTAAACGAAAAAAAGATGAGACTTTAGTATTACTTTACAGGCCGGAGTCTCATGCACCAGGGCCAAACGCTGAGCGTGCATGAAACCTTAAATCAATTCATTCAGTTGGCTATAGAGTAAAAAAATCAATACCTTTAAATGTATGAATTCAAATGTGCATTGACATCAGCCTCCTTCCCTGCACAGTAGAGGGAGGAGCAGTAGTAACAGCCAATCAAGGTCGGCTACTGTGCACATGTGCTGATAGTAGGAAAGAGGGGTGAGCAGAGACCCAAGCACTGTGCTGCTGCTCTTTTATTGTCCAATCGGATAACTGGCTTTTTATTTTCAGCTGTGCTGCTGTAGTGAAGGTCTGCGACCTTGCTATGCTGTTGACAGGAGTGCCTGCATCATGAAGATTGGCTGGACAGAAATACAAATCCATTCCTAGGTAAAATATTTCCTATATTTGTATTTCAACTGTGCAGTCAGCTGCTTACCTGAAGTTTAGTTTTAGAAAGAGGAGATGTTTATTTTATAATAGATGATATGCTGATCTGGAAATAATGAAAAACGACTGTGATATTATGCATCCTGCTCCTGAGCAAAAAACACCTGTTAGTAATTAAAACCACAATTGTCGCAATTACATCCTTGTTACATTTAACCGTAGAAGAGAAACCGAAAAGTTGTGTGCGGCTGCACGGCTGGAATTAACAATTGACAAGTGTTCAAATCCCCATCTCAAGATGCTATTTTCTACTTTACACTAATCCAAATCGCCTGAGGTGATACTAACCGTTCTATCAAAGAGATCTCACTCATGCTTTATAAACCTGATATTTGTATATGACACAGAAAATCAATGCAGTATAAATGCTCTTCATTTTATTCCTGAACTGCACAACGCTGGCAGTTTATATGGAGAGACAAAGGCAGGTTTATATGGAGCCCAACAATTAGCCGTCAGTTACATTCTGTGACATGATTGGAACAGGAGGGGTCCCCATCTAGGATTTTCATCACATTATACACTATATTACCAAAAGTATTGGTACGCCTGCCTTTACACGCACCATGAACCTTAATGGCATCCCAGTCTTAGTCCGTAGAGTTCAATATTGAGTTGGCTCACCCTTTGCAGTTATAACAGCTTCAACTCTTCTGGGAAGGCTGTCCACAAGGTTTAGGAGCGTCTATGGGAATGTTTGACCATTCTTCCAGAAGTGAGGTCAGGCACTGATGTTGGATGAGAAGGCCTGGCTCGCATTCTCCACTCTAATTTATCCCAAAGGTGTTCTATAGGGTTGAGGCCAGTTAAGTTCCGCCATCCCAAACTCGCTCATCCATGTCTTTGTGGACCTTGCTTTGTGCACTGGTCCAAATCATTTGGTGGAGAGGGGATTATGGTGCCGGGTTATTTTTCAGGGGTTGGACTTGGCCTCTTAGTTCCAGTGAAGGGAATTCTTAAAGTGGTAGTAAACCCTCCTATCATTTTCAGCCAAGGAAGCTGCCATCTTGGCCTCTGTTTAATCTACAACTGCCATGATGCTGCACATGTGATCAGCTATGACACCAGCTATTGGATAGTTTGACAGTTTGGTTTAGAGCACAGCCAATGGGAGTGTTACATTTCCAGCACATGCCGGAAATGTGACTGGTTTTTAACCTGTTAAATGCATGGGTTTACTACCGCTTTAAGGTGTCAGCATACCAAGACATTTTGGACAATTTCATGCTCCCAATTTTGTGGGAAAAGTTTGGGGATGGCCCCCTCCTGTTCCAACGTGACTGCGCACCACTGCACAAAGCAAGCTCCATAGAGACATGGATGAGCAAGTTTGGGGTGGAGGTGGAGGAACTTGACTGGCCTGTTCACAAGGTTTGGAGATGGCCCCTTCCTGTTCCAACAGGACTGTTAGGGATGGGCGAACGGTTCGATCCAAGCAGTTCAGGCCGAACATTTACCCGGTCGTCTGTTCACTGAACACACAAATTTGCCAGGTATTTGCCCTGATGAACACCCTTCAATGCACTGAGCGCTGCACAATGCATCCTGCTTTGCCAAATCAAGGTGCAGTGTACTCTGGTTATTAAGGAGTGCGGCATCCTTAAAGTGTTTGTTAACTTTAAAAAAAAAATAGAGCTCCTGTACCCTTAAATCAGATTAAACAGCACAGTGCTTGTGCTATCTAACCTGCCCCTCTCTAAACTGTAAAAAACCTCACTGATCCTGCCACTTCCTGTGTCCCCCTCTCTTTGCTGACCACGATAATCAGGGCTGCTGAGCCCTAACCACCGTGGTCAGCGTACGTCCCTCCATCATCCGCAGCTGTCCTCTCTGCTCTCCTCCCTCCCCCTCACCCTGCCTGTCAGCTCTGTGTTCTGTGTCTCTGTCTCTGCCATTTTATAAATGGTCACTGCCAGCCCCTCTATTATATTTAGGCATAGCACACTTATATTTAGGCATAGCACACTGTATAAGTCTTTTATAAAAATGAGGCATGTAAATATCTTTTTAGAGCGATCTTCAGGCCGGGCACGTGACTGTAAGCCAGTCTCCAGGGCTACTGCAGGAGGGGCTGAGCGCCCATGTGACATCTTCTCTGACGTCAGAGGGAGATCTCGGCCCCTCCTGCAGTAGGCATGTATCGGAGGTGTACAGCGGCCACGAGTCACATGACCGGCCTGAAGATAGCTCTAAAAAGGTATTTACATGCCTCGTTTTTATAAAGGACTTATACAGTGTGCTATAGTGTACTATAATAGAGGGGCTGGCAGTGCTTTACATATTTGGGCTCACAAACACTTTAACAACCGATGAGTCATCAGCTGTCAATGGGTTTCCCCACTGAATAAAAAAAAAGATAAAGTGTTGTTTCAAAAAAAAAAAGAAAGAAAACGGCATGGGATCGAGTTGCCCTTAAGGTCTGGAATGGATTTGGAGGGGAACCCCAGGCCGATTTTTTTTTTGAATGGCATGGGGTCCCTTATACATAGGTTATGCTGGCTGGTTGGGAAAGAAGCGTTCTCTCTATTCACTGCTCTGGATGGGCATACTGAAAGCCTGCACCGCTTCACCTGTTGATAATGGGAATAGAATCGCTGGCTTTGAGCGGTGATCCAAGCTTAGTCTAGGGCTGCTGCATTACTGAGTACTTTGGATGAAAAGGATATCTTGAAGGTGGCCATAAACAGAGAATGGTGGGACACGCATGACTGCATGATTAGACTGTCTCATAATGTCTTCAGTGGACAGTTGGGAGCCATAAACAGGAATGTCTGGGTCACACAGGCTTTCCAATATGGGCTATGGTTGAGGGGGAGGAGAAGGTGCTGCTCAAACTATATTGCTATCTGATACTGGTTTACCTGTGGGGAAGCCAATACTGATTATTCAAGGCATTCTAACCTGCCCAGTTGCTTTCTTCTCCACTGGTCTGAATTTTCAATATCTGCCTCACAATCTGGTCTAAAAAAGGAATTTTGTGTATATGGGTGCTTTTAGTCTAAAGGCATGCTAGATGGCCTCATGGTAATTATTAGACATGTGCAGAATGAAAGAAAAAATGTTTCATTTAAATTCCCTATTTGCATAAACTAATTTAGTTAAATTTGTTTAATTCGTTTTCGGAATTAGTTTAATTTATTAAAATTGTAATCAATTATAATTTTCAGAATTATGTCGCATTTAACTCAATTCAACTGAATTTGGAAAATTTTAATCAATTTGAATTCAAAACGGATTCCATTCAAATTCCATTTGAGTTGCATTCAAATTCCATTCAAAATCAAATTTATTCTATTCGAATTTTGGAAGATGGTTATATTCTTTCTATACCATTTTATTGTTTTTTCTATTCTATTCTTTTATTTTCTATTCTATTTTTTTCTATTATATTCTATGTTTTTCTTTTCTAATTTGAATTTATTCTATTAGAAAAAATGGTTATATTGTTATATTCTTTCTATTCTATTCTATTATTTCTATTTTTTTCTTTCTACTCTACTCTTTTCTATTCTAGTCAACGCTATTCTTATTTTTTTTTCTATTCTACTCTAATATATTCTTTTCTATTCTATTTAAATTTATTCTATTCTCATTTTGGGAATGGTTATATTATTTCTATTGTATAATATTTTTTAATTATATTATTTTATTTTCTATTCTTTTCTATTCTATTTGAATTTTAACTTATTCTATTCAAAATTTGAATTTCTGAAGAAAGTTATATTGTTTCTATTCTATTCTTTTTTTTTCTATTCTCTATTCTGCTCTATTCTTTTCAATTCTATTTTTTTCGACTCTATTCTTTTGTATTGTATTTGTATTTGAATTTATTCTGTTTGAAATTTGAATTTGAAGTTGGTTATATTCTATTTTATTCTATTCTATTCTACTATATTATTTTATTTTCCATTCTATTTTTTTTCTATTCTTTAATTTTATATTCTGTTCTGTTTTACTATTATATTATATTCTTTTTTTTTTATTCTATTCTTTTCTACCCTATTCTATTCCTTTATTTTCTGTTCTATTTTATTATTTTGAATTTGATTAGGAAACTAATCGAATACAATTCAAAATCTATTTGAATTTGATTAGAAAACTATTCAAATTTGATTTGAAAACTGTTGGAATTCCAATTTTGTTCGAAATGTTGTTTCGTTATTCCGAATTAATTTAAATTTGTTAATCTTGTAATTCGGAAATTAGGAAACATACATTGGATACAATTTCAATTCTCAAGAAACAAACTGCACAGGTCTAGTAATTATAAATATCCAGCAACAAACTAGAATTTTAAGTTTAGAGCTATAGCCCATGTTAGACTTTAGATCCTGTTGCTGGCAGCAACTCGCCAACAACAGAACTGCAAAACAGAACACTTACTCGTCTGTACGGCATAAAATACTACAGAATCTTGTTCGCTAGAGAGGGAGCAGCAGCTACGTGATGACTTGCTTGACCAGCCAGCACATAAAAGAGACTATAAAAGCAGGTGAGTGATTGTTAGTTATGGGAAAAGGATTACTAGTGTGGCATGGGTCTATATTAGACAGTGCAATCAACATTTTTGCTAAACAGGATAAATAAGGATAAACTGCATGATAAGCCAGCTAGACACTGAATTGTGTTTAATGAATTACGCTTCTAAACTTATAGAGCACTAGTAAGCATGGCGCACTTATGGGTAACTAGCAGTATGTCTGCTTTTAATGTAAGGATAGAATTACAATCTATACATAGAAAGAGTTTTTTTTTTTTCACAGCATTATATATCTGGATGAGAACACCTATATTGTGCTCAATTTCCCCCCAGCCTTGTCCCGTATATTTCCAATTACCAATGCCAGCAGCCTTGGCCAAGCCTGGGCATTGCAAGCTGAAGCCTCTCACATCAATATATTTCTCTGGCCCTTATCATAAAACCATCTCTCATCTGAAATGAAGAGTGATCAGCAAATGTGACTATAGCAGAACGCTCCGAGTCTTTCATTTGCTGAGTCTACTTTCTGTATGCAATGCCCTCTAATCCGCTCCAAACACCAACAAAGAAACCCCTACTGCTGTGATTACTGTGGATTAAAAGGCAGTGTGCGGCGGCACGGGTGAAAAATCAATATTTCATGCATGGCGATGCTGTGCAGAACTTGCCAAGTTTAGACTGGAGCACAATGGCTCATTGACAGATCTAAGAAATATAGGGCTGAAAAGTGAAGTATGCCTGGTTTGTCCTTCACTCTACAGAACTCTCTTATTTCTCTTTCCATTACTTCTTTTTTTAGCCCTGTAGAGAGCTTATGCCTTTAGTCAGTCTGGGTAATATAGATAATACTGACTGAATAATCCTAGGAGTTTTTTTATTGGCTATTTTATACTTTTTTAAATCCCTATTTACATTTTTTAACGGGGTGTCCACTCAGCAAGTCTTAAAAATGGTAAACATGGCTACCCTTTAAAAAAAAGGGGTTAAATACTTACCTTTCTGATGGAGGTGTTAAATCTCTGAAAGTACAGCTGTTATACTACCCAGCTGAATATCTGCTGCTGGATGCAGTGGTTCCTCCTGCTGATCACTACTTAAAGTGGCACTTCAGTCATTTTTTCATCTTTCCATCTATTAAATCTTCTGCCCTTGTTTTTTTAACTTTGGATACTAAAATGTTTTTTTTTGCCAGTAAATACCTTATGTAGCCCACTTCCTGTTTCTTGGCTGGAAAAATGTCTCTGCGTTTGACAACATGCACAGTTCTCACTCTCGTGAGAGTTTGCAAGGAAGGAGGGGGTGAGTCATAAGAGGGCCAATGAGAGATGCGGAGCTGGAGGTGAGCCTCTGTGTGTCTGTGTAAATCCAGGAAATGAACAGGCAGCAGCTCCAGCTGCCCACAGTTAAAATGGCTGCAGCCAGACTCGGTGGAGGGAGATTTCTGCAGCATATTTGGCAAGTACAGAATCACAGTATATATAAAATAATATGCAAAGTGGTTGGAGGGATGCTTCAGAATGGCAAATATGTTTTTATTACAAATTATGTGAGCAGACTGCAGTTCCTCTTTAAATTCCAGGACACAAGAGTGATGTAGCAGCTGGCAGGAGAAACCACAATGCCTTGCAGGGGACCAGATATCTAATACACTTGTTAGTGCTGAATAGCAGTGGTGCCCATAGATCTGCAAGAGAGTAAACATTTTACTCACCATCACCACCATATTCAGCATATTCTTTAACAGGATTGTTGTGTTTGCCAACAGGGTCACTTTAACCCTTTCCAACTGACGCTAGCTGGTCCTTTAATGGGTTCTTAAAGTGATACTAAACATACATTTTTTTTTCTAAATTTGGCGCAGGGTTCCCCTTAAAATCCAAACCAGACATGAAAGGCCTGGTATGGACTTTAGGGGGGAACCCCCACGCCATTTTTTAAAGAATAAATCGGCACAGGGTTCCCTTTAAACTCCAAACAAGACACGAAGGGCCTGGTATGGACTTGGAGGGGGCATGCCATTTTTTTTTTAAATTGCCGTGGAGTTCCCCCTTAAAATCTATGCCAGACCCTTATCCGTGCACGCACTGTATATAGTCTACACTGAATGCAGCGTATATATACTATACTGTTTATACCGTTGTGCTCATAAGTTTACATACCCTGGCAGAATTTATGATTTCTTGGCCATTTTTCAGAGAATATGAATGATAACACAAAAACATTCACTCATGGTTAGTGTTTGGCTGAAGCCATTGTTTATCAACTAAATCAGGATCAACTAAAATGATCCTGATTAAAAGTTTACATACCCTGGTGATTTTGGCCTGATAACATGCACACAAGTTGACACAAAAGGGTTTGAATGGCTATTAAAAGTAACCATCCTCACCTGTAATATGTTTGCTTGTAATTAGTGTGTGTGTATAAAAGGTCAGTGAGTTTCTGGACTCCTGATAGACCCTTGCATCTTTCATCCAGTGCTGCACTGACGTTTCTGGATTTTGAGTCATGGGGAAAGCAAAAGAATTGTCAAAGGATCTGCGGGAAAAGGTAGCTGAACTGTATAAAACAGGAAAGGGATATAAAAAGATATCCAAGGATTTGAGAATGCCAATCAGGGGGTGGAAAATGAGGGGTTCTGTTGAAATCAAACCACGGTCAGGTAGACCAACTAAAACTTCAGCCACAACTGCCAGGAAAATTGTTCGGGATGCAAAGAAAAACCCACAAATAACTTCAGGTGAAATACAGGACTCTCTGAAAACATGTGGTGTGGCTGTTTCAAGATGCACAATAAGGAGGCACTTGAAGAAAGATGGGCTGCATGATCGAGTCGCCAGAAGAAAGCCAATACTACGCAAATGCCACAAAATATCCCACTTACAATACGCCAAACAGCACAGATACAAGCTTCAAACCTTCTGGCACAAAGTAATTTTGAGTGATGAGACCAAAATTGAGATTTTTGGGCACAATCATAAATGCTACATTTGGAGAGGAGTCAACAAGGCCTATGATGAAAGGTACACCATTCCTACTGTGAAACACGAAGGTGGATCGCTGATGTTTTGAGGATGTGTGAGCTACAAAGGCACAGGAAATTTGATCAAATTGATGACAAGATGAATGCAGTAGACTTGTGCATGGCTGAAAATTTGTTTTCTTTTCATTTTTGTTTTTTTTATTTTGTCGGAAATTCAAAAAGTTCGGAATTCGGAAATTAAAAAATTCTGAAATCCGAAATTTGGAAATTTGCGGTAATTCGGCAATTGTGGTAATTCAGAAATTCGTGGTAATTCAGCAATTGCGGTAATTCGGAAATTCTTGGTAATTCGGCAATTGCGGTAATTGCTGTAATTCGGCAATTGGAACAGCCTAAAATCCGAAATTTGGAAATTCAGAAATCCGAAAATAACTAAGAACATTTACAATAATAACTAACTAATAACTATTAAATTATAGGTACTGGAATTTGCTTGGCTGTTAGTGAACTTAAATCTGAAATGGTATCACTAATAGCCATATTTTCAAGAAAATTACAATACCTATAATTTAATAGTTATTTATTATTATTTCAAATGTTCTTATTTCCGAATTTCGGAAATTCGGAAATAAGGAAGAACATTTGAAATAATAAATTATTAATTTATTATTTTAATTTATTACAAATTCTAATAAACTATTATTATTTCAAATGTTCTTTCTTATTTCCGACTTTTGCCGTGTGTGACTGTATATATGCATACTGTATGTGTGTGTATACTGGGTGTGTATATACTGTGTGTATATTGTATGTATACAATAAAATGTCTCTCATAAAACTTGGAAGGTGCAATTAGTCTTTTAAAACATCACATAGGCATGCAAACACATATGGCAAATAACTGAAGCCAATCATAAGAACCGGAACAGATGCTAAAAAGTCCATACATTTAAAGATAGAGTGATCACTGTATGAAGAGAACCGTGTAGGCAAAAATATCCTCCACCAGCACCAACACACCAATCGTGCAGACTCTTACCAGAGATATTTGGCTAACAGCCAAATAGCATAGCATATCAGTTCTAGGTAAGGTTTAAGTGTAAGGCATCCAGAGACATCTTCCACGACACTGTATTGCAGCAACCCTTGTATACCTCTCTAGATATTCTCATGTGCATTAAAAAAGAACAGACAACCTCCTCATATTATAGTATTTTTAAAACCAGATAGATTTAATAAGATATTGCACTTACATTTGACAAGCCGAGTACAGGCATGTAATATTACTAGCTACTGCGTGTGACGTCATCGTGCACCAGCACGGACCGCAGCCATCTTTCTGGTTGGCTTCTCTAGTGATATCACATGTCTGTACTCGACTTGTCAGATGTAAGGTCAATATCTTATTAAATCTATCTGGTTTAAAAATACTACACCATGAGGAGGTTGTCTGTTCTTTTTTAATGCACATGAGAGTATCTGGAGAGGTATACAAGGATTGCTGCAATACAGGATTGTGGAAGATGCCTCTGGATGCTTTATACTTTAACCTTACCTGGAATTGATATACTGCGCTATTTGGCTGTTAGCCAAATACACTATATTGCCAAAAGTATTGGGACACCTGCCTTTACACGCACAACTTTAATGGCATCCCCGTCTTAGCCCATAGGGTTCAATATTGAGTTGGCCCACCCTTTGCAGCTATAACAGCTTCAACTCTTCTGGGAAGGCTGTCCACAAGGTTTAGGAGTGTCTATGGGAATGTTTGACCATTCTTTCAGAAGCGCATTTGTAAGGTCAGGCGCTGATGTTAAACGAAAAGGCCTGGCTCGCAGTCTCCGCTCTAATTCATCCCAAAGGTGTTGTATTGGGTTGAGGTCAGGACTCTAGCAGGCCAGTCAACTTCCTCCACCCCAAAATCGCTCATCCATGTCTTTATGGACCTGACCACACAAATGCACTTCTGGAAGAATGGTCAAATGTTCCCACAGACACACTCCTAAACCTTGTGGACAGCCTTACCAGAAGAGTTGAAGTTGTTATAGTTGCAAAGGGTGGGCCAACTCAATATTAAACCCTGCAGACTAAGACTGGAATGCCATTAGAGTTCATGGGTGTGTAAAGGCAGGTGTCCCAATACTTTTGGCAATATAGTGTATCTCTGGTAAGAGTCTGCATGATTGGTGTGTTGGTGTTGGTGGGGGATATTTTTGCCTACACGGTTTTCTTCATACAGCAATCACTCTATCTTTAAATGTATGGACTTTTTAGCATCTGTTCCGGATTTTATGATTGGCAAAATCCCTTCAGAGATTTGCCATTTACCATATGTGTTTGCATGCCTATGTGATATTTTAAAAGACTAATTGCACCTTCTAAGGTTCTGAGAGACATTTTATTATTTAAAGTGACATCGCTGTATTTTTTGATTCGTATGATTTATATGTATGGCCTACATTTTATGCTAGCTGCTTTAATTGTTTTTGCATATGTCCAAGCGCTGGTATATCTAAATATATCATACCCATATTTTTCCTGTATCCAGATGGTGAATGTAGCTTATATGGCCAAATTAATTTTGAACATGTTTTTATGTAATCAAATTTTAATCTATTGATGTTGTGAATAAACTTTTGCATTTTTATATATTTGGAGTACTCGCTTCCTTAGTTTGGGGTTATAGATGGCAACCATTAAAATCCTACATTTTTCTTTTTTCTGATAATGCACTTTTGGATGTGGTGCCACATCAATCAAGTTGTGTCTCACCATTTATGTTCCATAGTGACTTGTAGCTGTCGGTGACAGTGTGGTCACTCTGGTGGGGGCGCTATGTGAGTGTGCTTTTGGCATAAACAAGGGACAGCTCACCATTAAGGTGCACCACTGTGCTGCCATGTACATGCAGGACAACCTCAAACTTGTCTGCTTTTCTGAAGACAGAAGTTGGAAACACCACACACTAGAGCCCAGCCCCTATACAGAAAGGTGACCATACAGCTTCAGCCTAAGCTTCTCCTGACTACACTCCTCTGAAATGTTTCACCCCACTCATGGGCAGGACGAAACATGTCAGAGGAGTGTAGTCAGGAGGAGCTTAGGCTGAAGCTGTATCGTCACCAGGGCTGGTGCAAGGATTTTTGACACCCTAGGCGAAACCACATCTTGCTTCCCCCCCTTGGCCCCACCCCTGACTCCACCCCTTTCCCCCTGCCTAGCCTGATCAGCGCCAATCAAATGCAGCCTCACCAGAGCCCATCAAATACAGCTTCCCCAATGCCAATCAATACCTCCTCACCTGTGCCCATCAAATACAGCTTCACCAGTGCCAATCAATACAGCCTCACCTGTGCCCATCAAATACAGCTTTACCAGCGCCAATCAATACAGCCTCACCTGTACCCATGAAATACAGCTTCACCAGCGCCAATCGATACAGCCTCACCTGTGCCCATCAAATACAGCTTCACCAGCGCCAATCAATACAGCCTCACCCGTACCCATCAAATACAGTTTCACCAGCGCCAATCAATACTGCGTCACCAGTGCCCATCAAATACAGCCTCATGGGGGGTGAGGGTGGAGGAGGGTATTTGGCAGATCAGTCACTATTTCTATATAGATTTGCAAATGGCATGTGATAATACAATCTCATTATCTCAGTCAGACAATGTCAGCTTTTACATGAATCATTGCAGAGCAGCCAGTGAGAGATCAACAGTGGCCAGGCGCCCCTAAGCGGCAGTGCGCCCTAGGCAGCCGCCTACTCCGCCTATTGGTAGAGCCGGCCCTGATCGTCACCTTTCTGTATAGGGGTTGAGCTCTAGTGTGCGGTGTTTCCACGTTCTGTCTTCTGATTTGCTTCTGCTACCCCGGATGGGCTTTTTTGAATGCCAAGACCCATGTGTGTGCGTTAGACTGCAGGGGTAGTGCTTTTAATGGCCCCCTTTGTCTGTTTTTTTCCTACTGCAAAATTAATGTATTTTACTGCAAGAAAATGCCTTTAAAGCCTGAGATTTTCAGTTTTTAAAGAGTAGTGAAGAATTCATTTTTTTGTCAGGTTTATTTCGGTCTTCCTTTGCAGAGATTTTCCTGCACTTCATGTACCTGTGACAACAGAAAGTAATGGTAGAGTACATCACCATGACAAGACAGCATAGTCAGCAGTTAAAACATTGCCAGAAGCTCTAAGTATGTCTCACTCCATGAATTATGTGTTTTTGTCTGTTTTTCTGTTGGAGAGATTTTCCATGACTTCCTGTCCTCCATAGGGATGCAAATGGCAATAAAAAACTAAAATGCCACAATTAGTGGAGGGGCTGATAATGTTGGCAAAAGAACATAAGAATTTCCGCCATAACTGCATCATTATTTTGGAATATGTTGGGTTGTTCTTTTTTTTTTTTTTTGAGGCATCCCCTCATTAGATTCAGCTGGCTGTTGAAGCCAATCCTAAGTACCCTTTATCTGAGCTCAAATGTGAAAGAATTTCTTTAAGATGTTTATAAATTTGTTATCATTTTTATCAAATAATAAAAAAATATATATATAATTTACTGTATATTCTTTGGTTGGATGCGTAGCCTTCTTGACGGCATTCCCGAGTGTGGCTCGGGGCGAGTTTTCACTGCAAATAGCGGTAACCCCGAGCCACACTCGGGATTGCATTGCTGGATCCAGGCTGGGTTACTTACCTTGTCCCCTGCATCCAGCGATGTCCCCCGCCGTGTCTGCAGGCTGTGTCCTCCGCCCAATGCCTGTGTGTGCCGGGCTCCGTTCCCTGCGAGCACCACATCGCACGGGGCGGAGCCTGGCGGGAAATTCAAAAAGTGAAACACACAGCAAACCTACAGTACACTGTAATCTGTAAGATTACATTACTGTATGAAATCATTTCACATCCCTTTTGTCCCTAGTGGTTTGCCCAGTGCCCTGCATGCACTTTTTTATTATATATGTCATTCTTTCTGCCTGGAAACTTGAGATTGTCCATGGCATAAAAAAGTGTCCCATTACGTCAAAAGTGGTTTTTGATCAGCTAGAAAACAGCGATAGTAAATAAGAATCATTTGCAGAACTGAGTGACACTGATTTTTGGGGAAATTTATCATCAGACACTGAAAGTGACGACAGCGACAATTCTGCAACTGAGCAAATTTCAGTGTTTTTGACTTGATTACATTATTGAATACATTTTATTAGTATATTATCATCTTTAGATAATTATTTATAGTTATTTATTATATTATAATTTTTTTTTCATATATATTATAATTTTTGATTTTGTGTTTCAAACTTTATCATACCCGGGATGTCTACTAGACTCTTGTTTGGACAGATTTAAGTGAGTTATTCCTAAGAATTACAGCCATACAATATAAAACACCAAATTTCCATGCAAAATAAATCTGAAATAATCATACCGCCATGGAGGTTAAGGAAAGATGAATCGTTACGTTAAGGTATAATCAGCCCTGCATCTAATCACTGTCTAAATCTTGTCTCCTGCTATAACATTCCCAAAATACGCCCCATCTTAACCAATGACACCACCAAACTACTAATTTACTCTCTTGTCTCAACTACTGTAACCCCCTCATAAGCCAACCTTGACACAGACTATTACCTTTGCTGCATCATGAATGCTTCTGCCAGGCTCATCTACCTATCCAAATGCTCTGCTATCCAGTACCCCTCACTGCCAATCCCCCCACTGGCTTCTGCATGTCGAAAATTCAAAATCCTAACTACATACAAATCTGTGAACAATCCTGCCCCAAGCTACATCACCAACCTTGTCTCAAAATATCACCCACACTGTCCACTCCACTCCCAAAACCTCCTGATCTCTAGGTCCCTCATCACCTCTTCACACGCCTGCCTCCAGGACGTTTCCCAAGCCCCTTCCTCCTGTTGAAACTCCCTTCCCTAATCTGTCCACCTATATTCTACTCTGTCCAACTTTAGGCAATTCCTGAAAACTCATCTCATCATGGAAGCCTGTCTCACCGCTAACATCTGTACTTTTACTTTCTCCATCAACTCATCCCTATCTCCATTACCCTTTGTACCACTTGAACTTCCCTTGTTCATCCTAACTCTCTTGTGTCGAATTCTAACTGTACTGTTTCCCTTTAAACCACATGTGTCAAACACAAGGCCCCG
>BLSH010523831.1:439837-452051 GCA_018402905.1 Glandirana rugosa | reverse complement strand
GAAATACCAACGGGAGTGGGTGCACTGTGATGTAAGGGAGGGTGGGGGACTCCTGACTCCTGAAAGTGGGGGGGGATTTTGACATCTCTGGACATCTAGTCTTACAGATACAACAGGCCATTTGAGGGCAACCATAAAGCTGATGCGGCCTGTGATTAGATTGATTGGACACCCCTACTTTAAACTGTAAAGCGATGCACAAAGGGTTAGCTCTATATACAGTATCTCACAAAAGTGAGTACACCCCTCACATTTTTGTAAATATTTTATTATATCTTTTCATGTGACAACACTGAAGAAATGACACTTTGCTACTATGTAAAGTAGTGAGTGTACAGCTTGTATAACAGTGTAAATTTGCTGTCCCCTCAAAATAACTCAACACACAGCTATTAATGTCTAAACCGCTGGCAACAAAACTGAGTACACCCCTAAGTGAAAATGTCCAAATTGGGCCCACAGTGCCAATATTTTGTGTGGCCATTATTATTTTCCAGCACTGCCTTAACCCTCTTGGGCATGGAGTTGACCAGAGCTTCACAGGTTGCCACTGGAGTCCTCTTCCACTCCTCCAAGATGGCATCATGGAGCTGGTGAATGTTAGAGACCTTGCGCTCCTCCACCTTCCGTTTGAGGGTGCCCTACAGATGCTCAATAGGGTTTAGGACTGGAGTCATGCTTGGCCAGTCCATCACCTTTATCCTCAGCTTCTTTAGCAAGGCAGTGGTCGTCTTGGAGGTGTGTTTGGGGTCGTTATCATGTTGGAATACTGCCCTGCGGCCCAGCCTCCGAAGAGAGGGGATCATGCTTTGCTTCAGTATGACACAGTATATGTTGGCATTCATGGTTCCCTCAATGAACTGTAGCTCCCCAGTGCCGGCAGCACTCATGCAGCCCCAAACCATGACACTCCCACCACCATGCTTGACTGTAGGCAAGACACACTTGTCTTTGTACTGCTCACCTGGTTTCTGCCACACACGTTTGACACCATCTGAACCAAATAAATTTATCTTGGTCTCATCAGACCATAGGACATGGTTCCAGTAATCCATGTCCTTAGTCTGCTTGTCTTCAGCCAACTGTTTGCAGGCTTTCTTGTGCATCATCTTTAGAAGAGGCTTCTAAAGCCTCTGCAGAGCCATGCAGACCAATTTGATGCAGTGTGCGGCGTATGGTCTGAGCACTGACAGGCTGACCCCCCACCCCTTCAACCTCTGCAGCAATGCTGGCAGCACTCATATGTATATTTCCCAAAGACAACCTCTGGATATAACGCTGAGCATGTGCATTCAAATTTTTTGGTCGACCATTGCGAGGCCTGTTCTGAGTGGAATCTGTCCTGTTAAACTGCTGTATGGTCTTGGCCACCGTGCTGCTGCTCAGTTTCAGGGTCTTGGCAATCTTCTCATAGTCTAGGCCATCTTTATGTAGAGCAATAATTCTTTTTTTCAGATCCTCAGAGAGTTCTTTGCCATGATGTGCCATGTTTAAATTCCAGTGACCAGTATGAGAGAGTGAGAGCGATAACACCAAATTTAACACACCTGCTCCCCATTCACACCTGAGACCTTGTAACACTAACGAATCATATGATACGGGGAGGGAAAATGGCTAATTGGGCCCAATTTGGACATTTTAACTTTTGTTGCCAGCGGTTTAGACATTAATGGCTGTGTGTTGAGTTATTTTGAGGGGACCCCGGGGAGGGAAAATGGCTAATTGGGCCCAATTTGGACATTTTCACTTAGGGGTGTACTCACTTTTATTGCCAGCGGTTTAGACATTAATGGCTGTGTGTTGAGTTATTATGAGGGGACAGCAAATTTACACTGTTATACAAGCTGTACACTCACTTCTTTACATTGTAGCAAAGTGTCATTTCTTCAGTGTTGTCACAGGAAAAGATAGAATAAAATATTTACAAAAATATGAGGGATGTACTTACTTTTGTGAGACACTGTAAATCCTGTAATATAATGATTAATGTACATGGTGAAGTAGCATCCATGGACTTCTTTTTTTTACTGTAAAAGATTTAACCATACACCAAAATGGTGGATGTTATATAGTAATTTTTATGGACATACCTATGCAGAATTATATGAGATGTTTTTATATTTATGTTAATTGTGGTGTGGTTTTTGACATGTGCCTTTTAGGAAATATTAATCTTGGAAATGGATAAATAAATAGATTTTAAAGTGGTGGCGGTGTAAGCCTTTTTGAGTGTATTCTGTTCCAGGCAATAAAAAACTGTATGAAGTTTATAACTTTCCCCACTCTAACACAGTAAAAAGTGATAAATTCCAGCGCTAAAAATTCCTCAGGATGGCAAGCAACCATGTGGGAAAGGAATGGGTGACCGGATGTGTGCTGCCCTCCTCGGATGGGGAATCCGAAAGGTACTAAAAATGAGAAGAAAAAGGAAGGCGCACGCACCTAGTGCATTAACAAAAATAATTTATTCCAAATAAAAATATAAAAAGGGTGTACTCACAAAGGACACAAGAAGACAGGACATGATAAAATCAAGGCACAAGGCAGGATGAAATGCATTTGCTCATTTATTGTCCGTTCTGACAGCCTAAGGGTAGCGAAGCTCTGAGGAAGGGGGTGTGCCCCCGAAACCCGTCAGCTTTCATCCTGCCTTGTGCCTTGATTTTATCATGTCCTGTCTTCTTGTGTCCTTTTTTATATTTTTATTTGGAATAAATTATTTTTGGTAATGCACTAGGTGCGTGCGCCTTCCTTTTTCTTCTCTTTTTTCCCCACTCTAATACTAAATACAAATTTGGGTCCCATCACCTGCCATTTCTTACATGAGGTTCATATTTGCCTTTTTATTCCATGAAGTGACCTCCCCCTGCAAGATGTGCCCTATGGAAGACCATAGTCCTCATAATGAATATATAGTTGTAGACAGGAATAACAGCATGCTTGCACATTACACATTCTATGGAATTATGGAATCGCTATACTAAAATTACCATATGTAGAGAGTACAGGAGGCTGGTTTTAGACAGACAAATTAATTACAGGAATATGGTCTAAAGCCATCTATCATCCAGACAAGTTATGGTGTTAAAAAAGTTAGTAACATTTTACATATAATTCTAGCGGAGATATATGACTGTGTTTAAAATAACAGTTAACAGTCACAGATTAGATTACAGATAACACTATGAGAACGTCAGCTCTGTTGCTGATAATTATGAAGACGTGGCAGACAGGAAGCCCACAGGAAGACACAATGATTCTCAAAAATAATAATAGGTTTATTTAACAAGATAAGACAGAGAATACCAGTTATAAGCCCATGCTTTTGTACGCTATGCATTATTTCAAGAATTATTGCATATATTTTTAAATATTGGTAGTGTAGCGTCCCCCTGACTTGGTCCACAGATCTGGACCCAGGTTCTGATCCATCATTGGATGATGGAAGTCAGTAGAGCTTCTGCTCATTTACTAAGCTTTGGAGCCACTGCACTTGAAGACCCATTGGGGCTGATTTACTAAAGGCAAATAGACTGTACACTTTGCAAAGTGCAGCTGCTCCAGAGCTTAGTAAATGAGCAGAAGCTCTACTGACTTCCATCATCCAATCACGTGCAAGCAAAAATGCTGTTTTTTTTAATTGCCTTGTATGTGATTTGGTTTTCTTTGCAAAGTGAAGCTTTACTTAATTTACTAACTTGGGAGAAACTGCACAGTCTATTTGCCTTTAGTAAATCAACCCAACAGTGGCTTTGTTTTTGTTGTTTTTGTTGTTCTGTAGAATTGGGATAGGGATTGGGAAGTGCTTTGGGATGCCCAGAACAAGACAATTATTTTTTTTGTTTAATGAGATTTTATTGAAAATATTAATAATGATTACAGGACATCAACAGCAGGTCTCAGGAGGAGTAAAAACTCCTGATTGCTTGATACATTTGTTTGGATAAAGAAAGTACAGTATAACAATATATAAAGGTATATATAAAAATCATAATTTCTATGATGCAATGCACCTATGTAATCACTGGAAACAAAATCACAAACTGCTGAAAGAAGGCAGCCCCTGCATAAAGTAAGCTCAACCCGGCCTATCCGTATTCCATGTCAATCCTGACAGCCAGTTGTTGGAAGCAGAATACACATCTATAAGGATCCTAATTCATTCCTTGTTCTGTGTTGGGGTCTGGAGAGAGTTATTGTCTGCTTATGAAGAGGCTGCCTCCCTCCACCTGCCTTCCTCCAGCAGTTTATGATTTGTATCCAGTGGATGTGGATCAGATGCCTTCCTTATGGTTCTTCGTCCTTCTCTGCAATTACAGTGCAGGTTTCAGAGAAGCCAAATGTAAGCAGGGCAACATTTACATTGGGTCAAGGCAGCAGTGTATTTAGGTTTTGTGCTGCCCTAGGCCTGACAACTCTTGCACCCCCCCTAATTTAAATATGAGCCACCCCTTCCTGTTTCCTGTCCCGCCTTGAAATTTTCCAGTGGGGACACTAGTTTTGGGGAAGGGGGGGCAATAGATTCCTCTTATTTGCAGAGATTTCCTCACACTTCCTGTTTGGCTGTGGGGCAGAACAATAACTCATTAGTTGGGGTCCGCCGCATGGGCCCCTTGGGACACCCAGGTCCCCTACATATGTATAGGCTGTCCCCCCCTGATGGTGGTCCTGCCAAGCTGCTTTATGGGGGTGCTAGACCGATTTGCCTCCTGGGCCAGTCCGCCCCATAGGACTGGTGCTACAGTAAGTGTATTGCATACCTCCGGGGACTCTTTTCGTGCTGCCCCCCTGCAAAGTGCCGCCCTAGGCCTGGGCCTTGTCGGCCTAGGCCAAGATACAGCGTTGGGTCAAGGTGTGATGATAGAACTTAGGGAAAGTAAATGAACAGGTAAGTTATTATAGTTGCAAAGCTGCTTGGTATTCCTAGACATACTAAAGGCCAATGTTGAAGGGCTTTTGTTCACACCTGCTTTTCCTCATATACAAGTCTAGGGGAACTGAAAAGAAGCTAAAGCAGGTCAAGTACAAGTCACCTGGACCACTAATGAATTCTCAATGATCTAAGAAACATCTCAAAGTGGGTCAAAAGCATGCTGCATTTGCCTTTCAAAACAGACCCTTGAAGTAGATGTCAAGTCTAACTCTAGCTAGGCTTAAACCTGCTCCCACCCCCCATTCTAAGCCCTATACTAACTACCCTGTAAAAGAAAGATGCTTATACTTTGCACATTTTCCCTTTGCCTGTAAAGGGTTTCCTCCGGGTACTCTGGTTTCTTCCCACACTCCAAAGACATGCTAGTAGGTTAATTGTCTCCAGAGGCACCTTGTTTTTACTGCCCCTCAGCCACCCGTCTGAAAGAAAACCTAAAATGGTTCTAAAGGCAGAAGGTTTTTTTTTATCTTAATGCATTCTATGCATTAAGATAGAAAAACCTTCTGTGTGCAGCAGCCCCCCTAATATTTATTGGAGCTCCATCTCTATCCAGCGATCTTGTACGAGTGTCTCGGCTGTCTGGGACTCTCCCTTTTCAGTGGCTGAGACAGCCATTGGCTGCTGTCAATCAAAGTCAGTAGCCAATGAGGAGAGAGAGTGGTGGGGCTGAACCACGGCTCCGGGTCTGAATGAACACACAGAGCAGCAGCTCAGCTTGGGTGCCCCCCATAGCAAGCTGCTTGCTGTGGGAGCACTGGGCAGGAAGGAGGAGCCAGGAGTGCTGAAGAGGGACCCGAGAAGAGGAGGATCTGGGCTGCTCTGTGCAAAGCCACTACACAGAGCAGGTAAGTATAACATTTTGTTATTTTTAAACAAAAGAACAAGATTTTATTATCACTTTAAAATAATTCTTCAGTGTCTACAAAAAAATTAAAAGTCAGCAGCTATAAATACTGTAGCTGCTGACTTTTAATATAAGGACACTTACATGTCCAGGGATCCAGCACCATCCTCACCTGAGTCGGTTCTTTACCGGTCTTTGGGTCCCTGGCACCGGCATGTCTAGTGTTATAAGCCAGCTGTGATTCCTTGTGACTTCATGGCTGGCTTCCCACTGTGCATATACGAGTCATGCTGCTCTTTGTGAATGGTCTCGGAGCCTCCTGTGACCTGTAATGTGTCCTAGGAGGTTGCTGGGGTGGGGGGGGGGGGGTTTAAAACCTCCAGTGGACTTCCCTAGGCAAGAAGTGGGAGTGGGTACCTGCCAAAACTAGGTGTGCCCTCTTACTACCCTTCCCCCCTAAAAAAAGAAATAAACCTCCAATATTGTTAGAGGAGGGGGAGGATTCTTAAAAGCGGAACTTCCCCTTTAGAGTGTTAGTATGCATGTCGCGGCTGGGCCCTTTTACTGGCCAACAGAAAGGTAAGTATAATAAATGCTTATTTTACGGGTGAGCTTTTTTACATAAATGTGATCCTCTAACATTAATGTAAAGGTAAATCTTTTGAATAGCACGTGGAAGGAATATTTTTGCTTGTGTCCCAGCCCTGTGGATTTACCCCTCTTTTAGTCTAGATGAGCATTGTCCAAGACAGGAAGTGAGTAGAAATCTGAGATTTTAGAGAGTTGTCACCAGAACAAGAGATGAGGGTAAATTATCCAGTGGGGGTGCCTGTTCCTGGGACAATTGTCAAAGGTGAATGGAAGTTCTCTCATTTCATGTTGCACCTTCAGATGAGAAAGTGAATAGAAATCTTCCCCAAGGATCATAGAAATCAAAAAATAAACTGATAGATGTTTTATTCCTTCCCTACTCTATCCAAAACAGCATTTTCAGGCTTTATAATAAATACAGTGGGCGAAATAATTATTTGATCCCCTGCAAATTTTGTAAATTTGCCCACTTACGAAGAAATGAAGGACGTATAATTTTTATCATAGGTGTATTTTAAATGATAGAGACAGAATATCAACCAAAAATCCAGAAAAAAACACACAATACAAATGTTATAAATTGAGTTGGAGTTCAGTGAGTAAAATACGTATTTGATCCCCAAGCAAAACATGACAGGTTTGCACACATCTCAGGAGGGATTTTGGTCCATTCTTCTTTACAGATCTTCTCTAAATCCTTAAGGTTTATTGGTTGTTGCTTGGCAAATCAAAATTTCAGCTTCCTCCATACATTTTCTATAGGATTAAGGTCTGGAGAGTGGCTAGGCTACTCCGTGACATTAATGTGCTTCTTCTTGAGCCACTCCCTTGGCGGTATGTTCTTTGAGTTGCCAAGAGACAGCTAATTAACCTTAAGGATTTAGAGAAAATCTGTAAAAAAGAGTGGACCAAAATCTCTCTTGAGATGTCTGCAAACCTGGTCACCAATTACAAGAAAGTCTGACCTCTGTGATTGCCAACAAGGGTTTCTCCACCAAGTACTAAGTCATGTTTTTGCTTGGGGATCAAATACTTACTCAAATAATTACTCACTGAACTGTAACTTAATTTATAGCATTTGTGTTATGTGTTTTTTTCTGGATTTTTGGTTGATATTCTGTCTCTATCATTTAGAATACACCTATGATGAAAATGATAAACCCTTCATTTCTTTGTAAGTGGGCAAACTTGCAAAATCTGCGGGGGATCAAATAATTATTTTCCCCACTGTAAGGTCTCATTCACACCAGCAGCTGCACTGAAGACATGGCTGCTGGTATGTACTCAGAGGAATAGTGCCAATGCTTCGAATCTGGCGCATTGACACTGTTTACTTTTATTTCTTTTTGGTTAGAATTTTATTGAAATGTTACAAGCAACATTTTAATAAGTTCTCACGCTGTGCTGAAAAAAAGTTCTGCATGCTGTGCTTTTGTCACAGCACACCACCAAGCTTTTTTGCCTTTCACATATAAAGAAAAGATCAAGTTATTATTTTTGTTATTATTTTATGTAGAAGGAGCAGACAGTCTGAGCAGTGCAGAACAGTGACTTTGCTTTTCTTTTATCCAGTTCACGTCTATGGGTCATCCCGAACCCAAAAGGTTTCAATAAAAGATACACAGCCTCTAGGTGATTTATTTATTCAGCACGTGCATAGCCGATGTACATATAGCCACTAGCAACGTCTATTTACAGCATCTCTGAATAGAGTAGCATCATTTGAATAAGGGACAACAAATCAGCAAATCTTAAATGTTTTTCAAAAATTACCCTCCGGTAATAATTACAACAATTTGAAATATAAACTCACTGAAAATATATTAAAGGGGAACCAAGCTCTAAAAGCTGTACCCAAATAGGCAAGCAGAGGGCATAGAACTGGTCACCAGTATTGTCTGCTGTCACTCAGCAGCTGATATTTCTCAACTACTGACTTAATATGCCTTGTTCTGAACTGTGTCTTTGTGGAGGTGGCCATATTGATAAAGGGAGAGCTTTGCTTCCTCATATCAGAGCCTCCAGCAAGAAGAAAAATGGACAGCATGTAAGCAGGTGCAGTTAGCTAGTCTACCACTAGGTGGCTCTGTCCCAGAATAGTGCTGGTAACAGAGAATAGTGCTAGGTGCTAGGTTCCTTTCAGTTAGTTGTAGTGAGGTTATATGTAAGTCAGTGCCCATATACACTATATTGTTAAACGTATCAGGGCGTCTGCCTTTACACACACATGAACTTTAATGGCATCCCGGTCTTAGTGTTCAATTTTGAGTTGGCCCACCCTTTGCAACTATAACAGCTTCAACTCTCCCAGGAAGCATGTCCACAAGGTTTAGAAGTGCACAAAGCAAGGTCCATAAAGACATGGATGAGCGAGTTTGGGGTGGAGGAAATTGACTGGCCTGCACAGAGTCCTGACCTCAACCCGATAGAACACCTTTGGGGTGAATTAGAGTGGAGATTGCAAGCCAGGCCTTCTCATCCACATCAGTGCCTGACCTCACAAATGTTCCTCTGGAAGAATTGTCAAACATTCCCATAGACACTCCTAAACCTTGTGGACAGCCTTCCCAGAAGAGCTGAGGCTGTTATAGCTGCAAAGGGTGGGCCGAATCAATATTGAACCCTATGGACTAACAATGTGATGCCACTAAAGTTCATGTAAAGGCAGGTGTTCCAATACTTTTGACAATATAGTGTATATGCCAGGTTGGGAGAAGCCTTAGTGCAGCTGGAGCATGGGAGCCAGAGACTGGACCATCAGGCAGATGTTGTAAGCAAGTGGAAACCCTGGACACGGCTGGAGGACAGGAAGAGGTAGATCTGCCCCTAGATAAACTGGCTGTAGACATCCTGATTTTTATGGTGGAGGAGGCTGGGTCGGGTTGCAGTAGGCCTTTTAGTCAAAGCCAAGTGTTCCCTGAAGTGAGGCTATCCCCCTGAAGTGAGGCTATCCCCCTGAAGTGAGGCTATCCCCCTGAAGGATCTTGGAGAAGAATACCCAAGCCAGATATAACTGCAGCGATCCTGTCCTGGGACGGCTAACTGTAGGGAGCAATGAGCTGGATACTGACAACTTATGGCAAACCAGGACCCTCTGAGTGAGAACTGATGACCCACTGAAGGAAGAGATTGAGTAGGGTAGCTGGCTTACTAAAGTGTACTGTGTGCTGCTTCCACATGTGACTGCTGCGGTTCATCCACTATATGTGAGAAAATGCTGTCATGTTACCCCTGGATAGTATATATGTGATGTCACAGAAATGCCATCTTAAAGTAACATCAGTAAAGTGCAGCAATCCTAACTTTTTGTGTGAACATTCCATCCTTAGGATATAAGGGTCAATGGCCGGGAATGTCATGAGGAGGCCTCTAGCAAGGAGGGCAAGGAGATTGGCACAAGATGGCGGAGGATTAAAATCTCAAGCAGGAGGGCAGGAGGGTTGTTGTTCTGGTAGGAAGAAGCGGGGCAGGGGCTTGTACTCTAACACTAAGCCATTTACAAGCCCCCTTACAAGTGCAATACTGATATCAGTCACCAAATCTTGTTTCAAATCTTTACAGACAACTAGTCAGAGGCAGCAGTGCCTTAGATCTCATAGCGCAGATACACAGAAGTGCCTAGACACATGCACATACTGTACCAGAAAGTGCATTACTATTTTCCAGGAAGAATTCAAGGCAAAGGGTACTTTTTAGGGTAATACTTAGGTACAATTAACATAGTAAAGTGGAATTTCAGGTACATCCTAACTATAGGCATGTACATGGGGGTGTGCCAGGTGGGCCTGGGCACGCCCTAATCACTACATGCAGTGCAGATTCCCCCTACTGCCTGGGCTGTTGGTCCCCCGTCCCACAGTGATGATGGCTTCCCTCCTCTTCCCTCAGCTGCTGCTGGGGATGTTTGAGGATGGAGATTGGGGGGAAGAGGTTAGTAAATATGTAATTTACCAGTGCCTTGCTTTTCTAAATGAACACAGTGAACACACTCACTCACTGTGTTCATTCATAACAAGCATAGTAAACTATGTTTACTATGCTTCGGTTTATGAATGAATAGGAAGTCGCTCAGCACACTGTCCAGTGCAGTTGAGGCTGCAGAAAAAAAGCATGTGTGTTTGAGTTTTTGGGTGCACACCCTAATGCAATAGGCTGCGCACACCTATAATCCTAACTACTTTTAAAAATGTTCCTCCCTACTCATAACACCTATTACTGATCAATATACTAGTTTCAGCCCATTCCAGTGTGGTCACATTTTCCCCCTGAGTCAGCCAGCACTGGCAGTAGGGGAGAGGAGAGAGCACTCGACAATGGCTGGTAATGACTGGGAGTGGTAATGTCACCCATAGGCTTCTATGGCCCATCCATTGTCAACACTTCCTCCTCTCCCCTGCAGCCACCGCTGGCTGAGAAAGGGGGAGCTGGATCATGTGACCAGAGAGGAGCAGCCTGAAAATAGGTATACAGATCTTTCTTACATAGGTTAGACAAAATATGGGGGAAGGGAGCATTTTTAAGCGTAAGTTTTGATCAGAATTCTACATAAGGAATTAGGAAATCTTCACTTTTCGAATTCAGGTTCACTTTAAAGTAACCCTTTGCTTTGCCCTTACAAGGCAAAATAAGTGGGTTACATAAATCATTATACATATCATATTAACTTTTTTTCTTGCACCTACACTGCTATTTTCGGTCCCCAGGAGCAGGGAAAGTAAGCCTTGTGTAAGCATTAAAGTGGTTGTAAAGCTTCATATTTAAAAAAATAAAATAAAATAAACATGTCATACTTACCTCCTCTGTGCAAGTGTCCATTGACACTGAGAGCAGGACTCGGACCCACCCCCAGCTCTCGCATCATTGGATTTGATTGAGAGCAGGGGGAGCCAATAGCTGTGCTGCTATGAATCTATCAAATCAGGACCCAAGACACCGGCTGGAGTGGGTGTGCTTGTCCCCGGCGGTTCAGGTAAGTAAAATGGGGGCTCTGGGGGGCTGCTACACTAAAGGGGGTCTTTCATCTTAATGCATAGAATGCATTAAAGATGAACTGTAGTCTGCTCACATAATTTGTAATAAAAACATCTTTGCCATTCTGAAGCTTCCCTCCAACCACTTTGTATATTTTATATATACGGTGATTCTGTACTTGCCAAATATGCTGCAGAAATCTCCCTCCAATAAGTCTGGCTGCATCCATTTTAACTCTGGGCAGCTGAAACTGCTGCCTGTTCACTCCCTGGATTTACACAGAGGCACACCTCCAGCTCTGCATCTTTCATTGGCCCTCTTATGACTCCTTGCTGGCAGAGAGCTGTGCATGATGCCAAACGCCGAGGCATTTTACCAGACAAGAAACAGGAAGTGGGCTGTATAAGGTATTTACTGGCATAAAAAATGTTTTACTATCCAAAGTTAAACCAACAAGGGCAAAATATTTAATAGATGGAAAGATGAAAAAGATGACTGAAGATCCACTTTAAGGTGAAAAACCTCAAGGGTTTACAACCCCTTTAAACCGACATGTTGGATCTTACACAGGGCTATGGACTCCTTCCCTGCCAGCATGTGATAACGCTGGGCCAACCACAGGGCACTAGTGCTATCACATGGTGAAAGGGGAGTTCGTCATATGCTAAGCAATACCCAGAATTTTGGGTATTTCACTTTGGCTGAATGGAAAAGGGGCGGGGGGGGGGGGCAAACTAACGGTAAATATATGTATATGCTGCTGGGGAGGGATGAAGTTAAGTGACACTCTTACTTTGCCCTGAGAAAGTTTCAATTTAGGGTAGTAGAAATATTTACAGTGTTACTTAACCCAGCAATATAAAAACAATTCTCAA
>BLSH010523831.1:404173-430822 GCA_018402905.1 Glandirana rugosa | reverse complement strand
CAACTCGCTTGGGCCTGACATTGCAAGCCCAGGCATGGCTTGAAAGCCCACAGGCACCGTACCTGGGGTCCGGGTCCATGCCACGGACACCCGAAAGTTCGGTACGGACCCGAACGTTACAGTCCGGGTTCGCTCAACACTAATGGCCTGGTGTCATGAAGGGAAGCAAATAAGCCACTTCTCTCTAGGAAAAACATCAGGGTCAGACTGATATTCTGCAAAAGGTACAGGGATTGGACTGCTGAGGACTGGGGTAAAGTCATTTTCTCTGATGAATTCCCTTTCCGATTGTTTGGGGCATCTGGAAAAAACCTTGTCCGGGAAAGAAAAAGTGAGCGCTACCATCAGTCCTGTGTCATTCCAACAGTAAAGCATCCTGAGACCATTTATGTGGGGTTGCTTCTCAGCCAAGAGAGTTGGCTCACTCACAATATTGCCTAAGAACACAGCCATGAGTAAAGAATGTTACAAAAACATCTGAGAGCAACTTCTCCTAACCATCCAAGAACAGTTTAGTGAGGAACAATGCCTTTTCCAGCATAGTGGAGCACCTTGCCATAAGGCAAAATAGATAACTAAGTGACTTGGGAAACAAAATATCAACATTTTGGGTCCATGGCCAGGAAACTCCCCAGACCTTATTCCCATTGAGAACTTGTGGTCAATCCTCAAGAGGCGGATGAACAAAAAATTCCCACGAATTCTGACAAACTACAAGTATTGATTATGCAAGAATGGGCTGCCATCAGTCAGGATGTGGCCCAGAAGTTGACTGGCAGCATGCCAGGGAGAATTGCAGAGGTCTTGAAAAAGAAGGGTCAACGCAGCAAATATTGACTCTTTGCATAAACTTAATGTAATTATCACTAAAAGCCTTTGACACTTATGAAATTTTTGTAACTATACTTCAGTATACCATAGTAACATCTGACAAAAAAGATCTAAGGTTCGATTCACATGAATGCATTTTGCTTTTCAGTGTTTTTTCCCTGCTTTTTGCTGTGCTTTCAGCGTTTTTTTACCGTGCTTTTGCCGCAATTTGCGATTTTTATATTTAACATTTTTATATATTTTTTTTTTTTGGGAAAATGTTGCTGCTAGGCAGATTTAAAACGCAAAACGCAAATCGTGGCAAAATCGCAGTAAAAATGCAGCACTTGCATTTTTCTTGCATGCCCGTTGAAGTCTATTACATGCAAAACGCTACTTTTTGCATGAAAAAAGTCCCTGCCCCTTTCCAAAAACACAGAGGCACAAAAAAAGCATTGATCTGAACATGTTCCATAGGAACCCATGATAAAATAATTCCCTGCATTTCTGCGAACTGCAAAATGCATAAAAAAACGCACTAGTGTGAATGGAGCCTTAAACACTGAAGCAGCAGACTTTGTGAAAATTAATATTTGTGTCATTCTCAAAACTTTTGGCGACGGCTGTACTATCCCTGGTGCTTCTTTCATGTAGCCGATGACTTATCTTGGGGGACCTTCAGAGGGTTCAGTGTGTCGATTTTTTTTTTTTTAATCACATACCAGAAAGGAAATATAATTTGCCAGTAGTTTAAAACCATTTTTTCTTTGTAAATGTCAGTGATTTAAAAATGCACTTGGCAAAATGGAATGTTTTAAGAATATTTTTTGCAATGTTACCTGTTCCCCAGGGCAGTGCCCCCCTCCATTCCCCTTATTTTTGACAACTCTGCCTATTAGCCAAGACAATGAATAATTTGACTTGACAGACTTGGCCCCCATTGATTTGAATGGGCTTTAGGTTCAGCATGCAAACTTCTTTGAAGTTACCGATATCTGTTGGAAGTTGGAACCCAACCAAGGGCAGTTTGGATCATCACTAGCTCCAAACACATGTCAAATGCTGGAAAATAACCCCCATCAGCATGAGCCCTAAAACTGCTGAACTCCTGGAAAACAGCTGCATGCACAGATGAAATACAAATGGGATCTGTTCTATCTGCCAAACAATATCAATTTCTGTCCATCTAGTTCTGAGATTCACACAGAGCAGCCCTGTCTGTTACAGCAGGAGACCTGACTTTTCTCTGATGTAGTTAGGTAACACCTACAGGTCTTGTTACTTCCCCAGGCTGTGACTGGACAGTGAAAGGAGAACCAACAGACTGATTAGCCTGATCATCTCTGTCACTCTGCTATGCCCTCCTATCAGCATGTCTCTTTTTAACACATGATGAGTACTGCAGCACAATTGATTGGTTCCATGTGTTGTTTTTTCCTCTCCCAGTCTGAGCTCGCTGGGAACTGCAAGTGGTTGATACCAAGTCAAATTCAGTGCACTGCTTGCATTTAAAAACAGATTAACTATATATTAACCGATTGAGGACTGCACCACCGGCTGTGATGTTACACAATGGGTCCTGCGGACCTGATGGCCGCCAGAACCCGCTGATCCTTTGTTACTCTGACAAAATGACGGTCTGCCTAAGTAAACAAGGCAGCCTGTCACTCTGTGAGTACAGAAGACATGGATCCTGTGTTTCTGTGAAGCAGAAACACAGATCCATGACTTCCAGTTGTAAAAGCACCTCACTCACAGTTCTTAAGCACTACCTAGGCACACATTTAACCCTTTGATTGGCCCTGATGTTAACGCCTTCCCTGCCAGTGTCATTATTTAGCAAAAAGGTGTCAAAAGTGTCAGTTAGGTGTCTGATTTGTCCGCCGCAATGTCGCAGTCCCGCTATAAGTCGCTGATCCTCACCATTACTAGAAAAAAATAAATAAATAAGGATATCCAATAGTTTGTAGACACTAACTTTTGTGCAAACCAATCAATATATGTTTATTGGGATTTTTACCAAAAAAGGAGCAGAATATACAGTTGTGCTCATAAGTTTACATACCCTGGCAGAATTTATGATTTCTTGGCCATTTTTCAGAGAATATGAATGATAACACAAAAACATTTCTTTCACTCATGGTTAGTGTTTGGCTGAAGCCATTTATTATCAGTCAACTGTGTTTACTAATCGAAATGACCCCGATCAAAAGTTTACATACCCTGGTGATTTTTGCCTTATAACATGCACACAAGTTGACACAAAGGGGTTTGAATGGCTATTAAAGGTAACCATCCTCACCTGTGATCTGTTTGCTTGTAATTAGTGTGTGTGTATAAAAGGTCAATGAGTTTCTGGACTCCTGACAGACACTTGCATCTTTCATCCAGTGCTGCACTGACATTTCTGGATTCTGAGTCATGGGGAAAGCAAAAGGATTGTCAAAGGATCTGCGGGAAAAGGTAGTTGAACTGTATAAACCAGGAAAGGGATATAAAAAGATATCCAAGGAATTGAGAATGCCAATCAGCAGTGTTTAAACTCAAATCAAGAAGTAGAAAATGAGGGGTTCTGTTGAAACCAAACCACGGTCAGGTAGACCAATTGAAATTTCAGCCACAACTGCCAGGAAAATTGTTTGGGATGCAAAAAAAACCCCACAAATAACTTCATGTGAAATACAGGGCTCTCTGAAAACATGTGGTTTGGCTGTTTCAAGATGCACAATAAGGAGGCACTTGAAGAAAGATGGGCTGCATGGTCGAGTCGCCAGAAGAAAGCCATTACTACGTCAATGCCACAAAACAGCACAGAGACAAGCCTCAAACCTTCTGGCACAAAGTCATTTGGAGTGATGAGACCAAAATTAAGCTTTTTGGCCACAACCATAAATGCTACATTTGGAGAGGAGTCAACAAGGCCTGTGAAACATGGAGGAGGATCTCTGATGTTTTGGGGATGTGTGAGCTACAAAGGCACAGGGAATTTGGTAAAAGTCGACCTGTCATTGGCTACAGCAGAGTAAAGTGAAGGTTCTGGAGTGGTCATCTCAGTCTCCTGACCTCAATATCATTGAGCCACTCTGGGGAGATCTGAAACGTGCAGTTCATGCAAGACAGCCCAAGAATTTCCAGGAACTGGAGGCTTTTTGCCAAGAGGAATGGGCACCTTTACCACAAATACCACAAAAGACTTCAAGCTGTCATTGATGTTAAAGGGGGCAATACGTGGTATTAAGAACTGGGGTATGTAAACTTTTGATCAGGGTCATTTAGGTCATTTCTGTTCTTCTTATGATTTAAAAAGAGTAAACACAGTTGATTGATAATAAATGGCTTCAGCCAAACACTAACCATGAGTGAAAGAAAAGTTTTTGTGTTATCATTCATATTCTCTGAAAAATGTCCAAGAAATCATAAATTCTGCCAGGGTATGTAAACTTATGAGCACAACTGTATATTGGCCTAAATTTATGAAGAAATTTGATTTTTTACTTTTTTATTAGATATGTTTTAGAGCAGAAAGTAAAAAATATTGTTTTTTTTTTTTTTTAAATTGTCGGTCGTTCGTTTCTAGCGCGAACAGAAAACACTGCAGAGGTGATCAAATGCGAACAAAAGAAAGCTCTAAAGCAGGGGTCTCCAAACTCCGCCCTTGGGGACGGATGTGGCCCTTTGCTTGCCTTTATCAGGCCTTTGGGACACCATTCCTCCCACTGATACAAGGCACTATTCCTTCTCACCAACAAAGGGGTATAATTCCTGTCAATGATATCAGCAATAGGGTACTATTCCTACCACTGACCCCAACAATGGGGTACTATTCCTCCGACTGACACCAACTGCAGGGAACTATTCTTCCCACTAACACCAATGATTGGGCACTATTTCTTCCCCTGATACTAACAATGGGGCACTACTCCTCCCAATGACACCAATAAAAGGGCACTATTCCTTCCCCTGATATCAACAATGGGGAACTATTCCTCCCACTGACACCAACTGCAGGGCGCTATTCATTCCACTGACACCAATGATGGGGTACTATTCCTCCTGATGACACAAATGATAGGGGTGTTTCCTTCCCCTGATACTAACAATGGGGCACTATTCCTCCCAATGACACCAATGATGGGGCACTATCCCTTCCCCTAATACCAACAATAGGGCACTATTCCTCCCAATGTCACCAATTAAGGTGCACTATCCCTTCCCCTGATACCAACAATGGGGCAATATTCCTCCCACTGACACCAACTGCAGGGTTCTATTCATCCCTCTGACACCAATGATGGGGCACTATTTCTTCCCCTGATACTAATAATGAAGCACTACTCCTCCCAATTACACCAATGATAGGGCACTATTCCTTCCCCTGATACCAACAATGGGGCACTATTCCTCCCAATGACACCAATGATGGGGCACTATCCCTTCCCCTGGTACCAACAATGGGGCTCCATTCCTCTCAATGACACCAATGATGGGGCACTATTCCTTCCCCTGATACCAACAATGGGGCACTATTCCTCCGAATAACACTAATGATGGGGCACTATTCCTTCCCCTGATACTAACAATTGGGCATTACTCTTCCCAATGACACCAATGATGGGGCCAGGTCAATTTCCACTACCACTGGCCACAGTCTGGTCCCCTCAAATTCTAAAGGACAGCAAAGTGGCCCGTTGTTCAGAAAGTTTGGAGACCCCTGCTCTAAATCAATGGAGTGGCATAACGCAAAAAAATGGCCTGGTCAGGAAAGGGGGTAAACCTTGCAGAGTTGCAGTGGTTAAGGAATACAGAGCTGCATTCATTTTTATATGCCTGGAGTTCAGCTTTAAATCTTCACTTGACTTGTATGATGCAACACACATCTCCATGTGCCTGAATGCCTGGTCAAATTTCTTATACAGCTTCCCATTCCCCAAATTCAGGTATGCTGTGCTAAGTAAAGATTGGCTGTCCCCCCCTTCTCCAGCCTGAAACTTACTATGGACCAATAGGTCAAAAGTGACAATGATGGGTTAGTAGTAAAGAGCAAAAGGTGGGACGTGTGGGGCCCAGTATAATACTCACTTTGAGTATAATAAGGGTGCTTGTCAGGGGCGTATCATGAAATTAGTGGGCCCGTGTGCAAGCCCACACCGCACCGATCATCCCCGGCTGTCAACAAGGGAGAGATCATCCATGGGTGCCTTGTGGGTCAGAGCACAGTGGCCCCCCCCACCCCTCAGGGCCCGTGTTCAGTGAACACCCTGCACCCATGGATGATACACCACTGGTGCTTGTAGTTCTTAAGGTGAAAAATGACAGCACAATGAAAAGGGGATACAATGTGCAATTGTATTCTGACAGCCGAAAGGGTTCCTACATCAACCTCACTTGTGTGGATGGGATGGGGGAACTGGTTTGTTTAAAAAAAAAAATCCATGTACTGTATGACCAGCCCTAAGCTGGCCATACATGGATCATAATTTGGCCAGCTTAGCAGGGACCAGCTGAATTTTGATCCATGTATGGGAACCCTGGTTGTGCACAAGTCGATCCATTAATCGATTTGTGTACAACCAGCTTGTCGGGTTTCATGGAGGAATCAATCAACTTTGTTCTGTGTGCACCAGTTTTAGTTTCCATTCAGCCGTATGAAGCGGCGGATGGCAGTGGTGACATGTCCGCTGACACCCGCCGCTATCCGATTCGATCCTGTCCATCAAATCCAAATGGATAATCACCCTATTTTCCATCCGCCTGGTGGATTTGATTGGATGGGATCGGATGAAAGCGGACAGGTGGTCCATTTTCATTCGTTCTCCAGATAGAGGAGATCGGGACTCTTGACAGGTCCATCTCAGCACAGTGACCGGAGACAGACCTGTCATCCGCCTGTTTAGCGGATCGATCCCCCGCTGAGCAAAGCGGAGCCCGTCGGACGGACCGCCCTTGTGAAAGAGCCCTAATGTAGCATATCTGAGATTTTGCAGTTGAGGGTCCATTTCTGCTTGTAGTAATCCAGTTCTATCCCTCACCTCTACAAAGTCTTTCTCTAAAAGAACAATTACATTTTGGTGGTTGGACCGCCAAGTATTGTCCGCTGTGGGAGGTAAAGACCCCACGCTTTTACCACAAAGATGTGTCCCAATCAACTCAACCTCTGTTAATCCACTAAAACACAAGAGCAACATGTATTGAGTGATACTGAAAACTACACAATGCTTTGCTGACCACCAAGAGCATCTAATCCCTATTGTTTACCTCTTTAGAAGCCTTTGGCTGGTGAGCTATGAAAAGCACGTCGTTTGTTTGTAAAACATTGGCCGAATTCAAAGACATCAACTTTACCAGATGAGGGGGGAAAACGCCACATTTACAAGTAGCATTTATTTTCTTTTAAGAAAGAAAACACATGTGCAGTATTCCCTATGCTCTGAGAACATGGTTTCTCAATAGCATCCATATGTATGTAAGTGAGGACTGGAGTTTTGTGTTTAATCAGATGAAAGTGTCATAGTTACATAGTTACATAGTTAGTCAGGTTGAAAAAAAACACAAGTCCATCTAGTTCAACCAAAAAAAAAAAATATATATATACAATCCCATATACACAATCCTTCACCCACAGTTGATCCAGAAGAAGGCAAAAAACCCCAGCAAAGCATGAACCAATTTGCTATAGTGGGGGAAAAAATTCCTTCCTGATTCCCCCGAGAGGCAATCAGATTCTCCCTGGATCAGCTTTACCTATAAATGTTAGTACCCAGTTATATTATTTACATTAAGGAAAGAATCCAAGCCTTCTTTAAAGCAATCTACCGTGCTGGCCAAAACCACCTCTGGAGGGAGTCTATTCCACATTTTCACAGCTCTAACTGTGAAGAAACCTTTCCGTATTTGGAAATGAAATCTTTTTTCCTCTAGACGTAAAGAGTGCCCCCTTGTCCTTTGTGATGACCTTAAAGTGAATAACTCAACACCAAGTTCACTATATGGACCTCTTGTGTATTTGTACATATCCCCCCTTAGGCCTCATACACACGGACGTTTCTTAAAAAATAAACAAAACGTCGGGCCCGATGTCAAGGAAAAAAAATTGGCGTTTTTCGGCGTTATGCATCGGCGTTAGTGAGCGTTAGTGAGCGTCAGCGTCAATAGGCATTTTTTTTAAAAAATCATCCCTCTGCTATTTTTCAACCTAAAAACGTCTGCGTCAAAAAACGCCGGTTAACGCAATATTAGTTGGCATTTGTTGGCGTTTTGCGGCGTCGGCGTCAAAAAATGCCAAAACGTTACAGCCTCAGAACGCGCTGGCCGTGGTTTCTAGTTTCAGCTCACTAACGCCGACGCCATCTACAGCTCAAAAACATCAGCGTTTTTATGGGGCCATTGACTAACATGGAGAGCTGCATAAAACGCCAGAAAATGCAGGTGTCAAAAAACGTCCGTGTGTATGAGGCCTTAACAGGTTCCCCAGCGCGCGCCGTCTTTTCACGGCGGCAGTCGGGGAGCCCTGCGCGAATCGCCGTAAATAAGCTGCGATCTGCATTTGGCCACCGGGGGCGCGCACGCACCCGCCGCACTCCTGGGGAGTGTGCCCGCGGCTCGGGCAGACCCGATGTCCGCCGGCGAGCCGCGATGAGCGGCTACAGGGAAAGAACGGGGAACCGCCGATGTAAACACCGCGGTTCCCCGCTCTGTCAGTGGGGCATGAGAGATCTACTGATCCCTGTCACTGGGATCAGTTAGATCTCTTATGCCCATGTTAGCCCAACCCCCCCACAGTAAGAACACGCCCAGGGAACACAGTTAACTCCTAGCTCTCCCCCCAGGTTAACCCCTTCACTGCCAATGACATTTATACAGTAATCAGTGGACATTTAAATTTCTGATCGCTGAATAAATGTCATTGGTCCCAAAAAAGTGTCAAAAATGTTCCGACATGTCTGCCCCAATATCGCATTACTGCTAAAAATCGCAGATCGCCGCCAATACTAGTAAAAAATAAAAAAAAAATAAAAACCCCAGAAATGAATTCTTACCATCCATAAACGCGGCCACTTTTGCGCAAACCAATCAATAAACGCTGATTGCAATTTTTTTATCGCAAATATGAGGAATTAAATAAATCGGGCAAAAACGGTGAAAAAAATGTTTTTTTATATTTTTTTTTGGATTTGAATTTTAGCAAAAAGTAAGAAATTTGTTTTTTTTTGCAAAATGGTCGCTCTTCTTTTGTTTATAGCGGCGATAAGAAATGACGCAGAGGCAATCAAATACCACCAAAAGAAAACTCTATTTGTGAGAAAAAAAGGACGCAAATTTTGTTTGGGTGCAACGTCGCACGACCGCGCAATTGTCAGTTAAAGCGACGCAGTGCCGAATCGCAAAAAGTGCTCTGGTCCTAAAGTGGGAAATTCTTCCGGGGCTGAAGTTAATTTCCTCTTCTCAAGAGAGAATAAATTCAGTTCCTCTAATCTTTCCTCATATGCTCTGTCAATGCTCTCCATATACCAACAGCAATAACACCACCTCACACGTTACTTTTGATATCACAGGTTGTAACCTTCCAAGCCTGGATCTGGTTTCAGAGAGTTTCACAACGTGTCCTTTCCATGCTCTGAGGCGACCTGGGGCATCTTTCCCATATAGGTTCGGTGTCACCAGATCTTGGTTATACGTATGTGTGCACTTGACCATTATTATATTTATGTTTTATACTATAAATATTCATGTCTGTATATTTTGTAAAAAATTGTGATCTATTTCCTAATATAATAGGGTCTCCTGAGGAAGCCAGTAAATGGCGAAACCCAAAGACTGGCACCCAACTGTCATCTGCAGTCTTACCGAATATAGTCTTTATACCAAATGTACACTGAATATAATTTTCTATATGTATACCTATGGGCTATGGTATAGCAGAATAAGCGCCTTTCTTAGGGAGCCTCTTACATGTAATATGTATCTGCATTGAAATGTTTTTATGGATATAGATATTTCTAAGGAATTTTTGTAATGAATAAAATTATTTTTGTATTTTACATTAACCAAGTATTCACTTCTTTGGGGTTAAGAATGGTACCTTCAAAATCCTTTTTTCTTTATCTTTGCCTTTCAACTATGAATACTTCACAGACATTCTAAACCTTCCCAAGGTGTTCCTAAAACTCATATCTAGGTACCCCTCACAATCTTTTATCTCCTACTACCTACCCTCTACCCCTAAATTACCCAAAAGCCCTCTTTACTTGCCTGAATCCACAATCACAAGACACGCTGGGTTCTGAGTCTTCTTTGCTTTAGACCAGTGGTCTCCAAACTGTGGCCCGAGGCCCAGATGCAGCCCATTGCTTGCTTTTAGCTGGCCCTTGGGGCACCATCTTCATCCACTGACACCAATGATGAGGCACTATTCATCCCAATGACACCAACGATGGGGCACAAGTTCTCCAAGTGACAACAACAATGGGTCCCAATGACACCAATGATGATGTACAATTTCTTCCAATGACACCAATGATGGGGCCCAATGACACCAATGGTGGTGCACAATTATTCCCACTGACACCAAAATAGGGCATTGTTTTTTCCCACTGACATCCGGAATTGTTCTACTCCCAATGGCCACAGTTTGGCCCCTCTAAAGGTAAAGTAAAGTAAACTGGCCCTTTGTTTATAAAGTTTTGAGTCCCCTGCTTTAGACTATAGAGTGAAAGGGTCCATCTACAGGTCCTCATGCCGCTGCCAGAATAATGTGGGCATTTCCTATTGGCTGTCCATCAGTGGGGGCCTCTCAGGCTCCAGGAGACTGCAGTGACATGATGATTTCACAAATGAGGAGCAGCAACTAAACCAGATGGTGGTGGGCCTATTATGCAGAGTTGCATCACTGGTTTCCAGTACTGTTAGAGATGCTGTGGTGAGGCACTTGACGGCAAGCTCAGTTAAAGCAGAGTTCCACCCAAAAGTGGAACTTCCGCTTTAAGACCTCCTCCCCAGCTCCTGATACTGAAACAGAGCTTTTGGGGAGGAGGGTAGGTGCCGATACCCGATTTTCATGGATACTTCCGCTCCGGTCGCGTTGAGTGATCGAAAGTGGAAGGTCTCCTTCCCCCTCCCTCTCGAAGTCTTCTGGGACACAGGACAGGTCCTAGAAGACTTCGGGACCAATCTCACAGCGCCGCTCCGCTTGCGCATGCGCAATGCATGCCCGGCCGTGAAGCCACTAGCTGTCATGGCCGGGTGCCCAGACTAGGAATGATGGCGCCTCAGAGAGGAGGGGAGAGATCCGAGGCTCCGTGCGGCTGCATCGCTGGACCGGGAGACAGGTGGGTGCCTGTTTATTAAAAGTCAGCAGCTACACTTAAACGGTGGAACTCCACTTTAAGTAAAAAAGTGGTTAGAGGAGTCTTTTTACTAAATGGAATTGTTCAAGGGTTGTAGGGGAAGGTACACTTACTAAGATATGTGCTTTAACTTCTTTGCCTAAAAAAAAAAATCCTGTTTACAGAGCTGAATCGGCAAAGTTCAAATTTACTTGCAAAACTGAATGAGTCAGAGGAGCGACTCTTCGTCCCTCCAAAAGCTTACCCATGCTTGTTACCGATTCTCTGAAATATTCTGTGTGGCCCATTGGGAGCTTAACAGCCACTGTTTCAAAAGTGTCTTGGTATCTCTTCCATGTTTGTGTGCTGCAGTCTCCTTTAATTCCTATGGAGAGACCTTCCACCATTAGGAATGAATATAGAGCAGCCTTCCCATAGGAATAAATGGTGATTGCAGAGTGCACGCATGGAATAAAAAAAATGCAGTTATCCCCTAACACCCAAATAACCCAAGCTACTGTAATTCTCCTGTGACACCTACACTTGCTGAATGTCTGGAAGCTATGAACGAAATTATGGGTATGGAATGCTTAGTTGAAGCAGACAACGAAAGGTAGGAAGGGTTGAGTAGAATATGGGCTACCTGGATAGACTCTAGAGAGGCTCACGGGATTTGTTAATAAATGTGTGCAAACATCGGGAGCTAACAACATTTAGAAATATTCTGGTGTAGGCCAAGACATCAGAATGCCTCTGTATCCTAGGAAAGAACATTCTTCCTTATAAGACTGAGTCCAAGGAGATATCTACCTCTAGAGTTTTCTTCCTGTCTTCCTTTTCTCACCACCCCATCTCCTCAATGAATTCACCTCTTTTCTCACTTACCCCATAGCTGATCTTCTCGCTTACCCCATAGCTGATCTTCTCGCTTACCCCATAGCTGATCTTCTCGCTTACCCCATAGCTGATCTTCTCACTTACCCCATAGCTGATCTTCTCGCTTACCCCATAGCTGATCTTCTCACTTAGCCCATAGCTGATCTTCTCGCTTACCCCATAGCTGATCTTCTCACTTACCCCATAGCTGATCTTCTCACTTACCCCATAGCTGATCTTCTCACTTAGCCCATAGCTGATCTTCTCACTTACCCCATAGCTGATCTTCTCACTTACCCCATAGCTGATCTTCTCACTTAGCCCATAGCTGATCTTCTCACTTACCCCATAGCTGACCTTCTCGCTTACCCCATAGCTGATCTTCTCACTTAGCCCATAGCCGATCTTCTCACTTACCCAATAGCTGATCTTCTCACTTACCCCATAGCTGATCTTCTCACTTAGCCCATAGCTGATCTTCTCACTTACCCCATAGCTGATCTTCTCACTTACCCCATAGCTGATCTTCTCGCTTACCCCATAGCTGATCTTCTCACTTAGCCCATAGCTGATCTTCTCACTTACCCCATAGCTGATCTTCTCACTTACCCCATAGCTGATCTTCTCACTTAGCCCATAGCTGATCTTCTCACTTACCCCATAGCTGACCTTCTCGCTTACCCCATAGCTGATCTTCTCACTTACCCCATAGCTGATCTTCTCACTTAGCCCATAGTCGATCTTCTCACTTAGCCCGTAGCTGATCTTCTCACTTACCCCATAGCTGATCTTCTCACTTACTCCATAGCTAATCTTCTCACTTACCCCATAGCTGATCTTCTCACTTAGCCCATAGCTGATCTTCTCACTTAGCCCATAGCTGATCTTTTCACTTACCCCATAGCTGATCTTCTCACTTAGCCCATAGCTGATCTTCTCACTTACCCCATAGCTGATCTTCTCACTTACCCCATAGCCAATCTTCTCACTTAGCCCATAGCTGATCTTCTCACTTACCCCATAGCTGATCTTCTCACTTACTCCATAGCTAATCTTCTCCCTTACCCCATAGCTGATCTTCTCACTTACCCCATAGCTGATCATCTCACTTACCCCATAGCTGATTTTCTCACTTACCCCATAGCTGATCTTCTCACTTACCCCATAGCTGATCTCACTTACCCCATAGCTGATCTTCTCACTTACCCCATAGCTGATCTTGATCTTCTTACTTCAAATGGTCTTCTTGTCTTTTCAGCATTAACTTTTAGCTATAAAAGTGAAAACCTTGCACCAATAATGGTATAGGACCCTCATAGGCATGCACAGGGTGTGTGCCAGGTGTGCATGGTCACACCCTTATCACTATGTGCGGTGCCTATTCCCTCTACTGCCTGGGCTCCCCCCCCCCATGTTGCCCCCCCGCCCTGCAGTGCAGCTGGCTTCCCTCCTCTCCTCTTCCCCTGCAGCTGCGGGGGATGTTTCAGGATGAAGAGCTGGGGAAGGGGCTAGTAAATATGTAATTTACCGGCAGCTTCCTTTTCTAAATGAGCACAGCAAACACACTTGCTCACTGTGTCCATTTACAACTGAAGCATGGTAAACTAGGTTTACTATGGTTCAGTTTGTAATTGAACAGGAAGCCGTTCAGCGCAGAGCACATCACATTCATTTACTGTCCCGTGCAGCTGAGGCTGCAGAGAAAGGCATGTGTGTTTGAGCTTTGGGGTGCACACCCTAATGCAATAGGCTGCACACACCTATGAGGACCCTCCATACTCCTAACGAAGGCACAAGGTATCCTATACATATCCACTGTATGTAATATAAAAAAAAACATGAGCCCAGACCATGAACCTTCACATATTTGAATTTAAATACACTATAGTCCATACATGTGATGGCTGTATTATTTACCCTTTTATTACAGGCATTTATTTTCACCTGCTAATGCTCTGAATATCACACTTAGGGGTTGGTTTACTAAAACTGGAGAGTGCAAAATCTGGTGCAGCTCTGCATAGAAACCAATCAGCTTCTAGGTTTTTTTTTTTCTTTTTTTGTCAAAGCTTAATTGAACAAGATGAAGTTAGAAGCTGATTGGTTACCATGCACAATCAGCACCGTGATTGGAAGTGTCTTACTGGCAGAATCACCCCCTGAAAATAAAGGAAAAAAAAGCTAAAAAAGAGAAAACTAATGCAGCCATCCCATCATGGGACCAGTGTTTTGACCTGTTTTTTTTTGTAATTTTTCTGAATTGTATTGAACTGTATTGTTGTTTTGTAACATTCTAAAATCTAGTGGAGGTTTTAAGCACCCTTCTGTTTAGTGCCAGTTAGTTCATTCCTAGCTAGATCCTCCCTGTTTTCTCCAGGTTCCCTCAGTCAGAGAGTAGGCATAGGAAAGCCATTGTCTTCTGACACTTCAAAAGACTCGAAAACATCCTCTGTATTGCAATTACTGTATTGCAATTAGCTCGGGGAGCTGTGAGAATCGAGCCATCGGTGGTGTTCGTTCTTTCGGTTCTCAGTGCAGAGGCGCCGGGGGACAGATGCAGCATTGGACCTAGGTAAGTATGATTGGGCAAAAAAAAACCATACTCCTCTTTTAAGGAAAGAATCCAGGCCCTTTTTAAAGCAATCTACTGAGCTGCCTAGAACCAGCCCATGATGGAGTCTATTCCACATCTCTTACTGTAAAGATGCCTTTCTGTATTTGCAGATTAAATCTCTTTCCCCCCCAGACATAAATAGTGCCCCCTTGTCCTTTGTGATGACCTTAACGTAAATAACTCAACACCAAGTTCACTATATGGACTACTTATATACTTGTACATGTTGATCATATCCCCCCTTAATCTCCTCTTCTCAAGAGAGAATGAATTCAATTCCTCTAATCTTTCCTCATAGCTGAGCTCCTCCATGCCTCTTATTAGTTTGGTTGCCTTTTAATTAGAGGAAATAAAACTGTGTTAGATTCCACTTTTGTGTGTTATTGAATTGGATGTGGATGGTGCCAAGTCAGCATTTGAAACATAACCAGGGTAGCTCAAAGGTTGTCACCAGACGCCTGCATAAACCTCTAAACTTCACCCCCTTTACCCCAATAAAAAGCATAACACAGGGTGGAATGAAATGGCTGTCAGGCTTTTTAATAAACAAAATAAGTAATAAATAACAAATAAATAAAAATAACATTAATCAAAAATAAATGTCCCCAGCTGCAAAGCACTGACTCGGGGACATTAATACTTGACCACAGACCTTACAGGTCTACCATTACCTGGTCCCTCTTATTGGACTACACCTAACCAGAGGACACCATACCAATGATGGCTCCCCACTTGTATCCCACCAACAGATTTTTAACCCCGTCCAAGGGGTCCCAACCGCCATCTCAATACCTACATACTTCCAACCTACTACCCTATCTCAGGGAGGGAGGACAGGACGTTCATCTGATGGCTTCCCAACCCCGACTGTTACTGTCTCACCTTTTCCTACAGTTTACTCTCCTACGCTCCTCTCCATCACCCTGTCTCCTCAACCAATCACGTAAGTAAACCTTACACCTCTCCCTTTGAACATGTTAAAGCGGAGTTCCACCCAAAAATGGAACTTCCGCTGTTTGGATTCCTCCCCCCCTCAGGTGTCACATTTGGCACCTTTCAGGGGGAGGGGGAAGAGGACACCTTGTCTTTAGACAGGTGTCCTTTTCCACACATCCGGGAGCTCTGGCCGGCCGCCGTGGACGGTGACATCAGCAGCCCGGCTCCCTCCTCCCTGCTCACTCTGCTACTGGCCGCCTAGCGAATAGCAGAGCGCAGCGGAGCCTCGCGCATGCGCAGTAAGGTGCCTGGCGTGAAGCTGTAATGCTGCACGCCTGGGTTCCCTTACCCGCAATGGACCCGGCTGCACCCGACCCCCCGATACGAAGATCGGCGGTGGCTGCAGACTTCGCTGGACTCCAGGACAGGTAAGCGTCCTATTATTAAAAGTCAGCAGTATGTGTAGCTGCTGACTTTTAATTTTTTTTTTTTTCCCTGGCGGACCTCCGCTTTAACTCTATGTTGTCTGGTTCCCCTTCCACCCTGTCATGCCAGCCCTACACTTCATTCGTTCCTCATAGCTCCGGGCCTTCCTGAACAACTGATGAGCTGCAATATATGACATTTTTCACTTAGGGGTTTAGATACTCTTTAGACCAGGGGCAGGCAACCTGCGGCCCTCCAGCTGTTTCAGAACTACAAGTCCCATCATGCCTCTGGGAGTAATTGTAACTGCCAGCCTTGCAAAGCCTCATGGGAAATGTAGTTCCAGAACAGCTGGAGGGCCGCAGGTTGCCTACCCCTGCTTTAGACCCTAGTGGCGCCTTACAGTTTTATTAATTAACAAAATATATAGTACAAAGCGGTAGTTCTGGCACTATGGAACTGGTGGAAAACAACACAGTATTCCCCCACATTCCTATTTAATGACGAGCACTCTGTCCACCTATCACTATCTATGTTGTAACCTGATTAGTGTATGCACCAATGTGATGAGGACGTGTGGCTGACAAATGATGTAGAAATTACTGTATATTTGGCATACTTGTCTTTGAAGGAGAAGCAATTGCACTTGGCTGGGCACGTGGCCATATTTGGAAATTAAGAACAGAAGCTAAACTGCTAAGATGCTTGTTCATGTCTGTTATATAATTAAAGGCGTACCCAGTAATTACCCACTGTATATTCACATCAGCCGACACATTCGTTTAAGCTTTGTTATGACAGTGATAAGAGATTTTCAGATAATAAATAAGGCAAATCATTGACATAAACCATATTACACTCGTTCCTTATTTATCAGCCCTTTTCACTGTCTGGAAAATGTATTTTGTGAAAGTAGACTATACAGATGGGCGTTTTATTTACAGATGAGGTTCAGAGAGACCAGCATGTAAAGGGGCTTAGATTAGTATTGGAAATATACTTCTGTTTCATGGATTCTAATGTCTAACCAGACATGTTACTTAAAGGCATTATAATCCTTCATACCTGTGCATTGATCAGCTAATTTATAATGTGTCATTTGTTGCCCTGTACGTACAGTCTATAGCACAGGTATCAAACACAAGGCCCGGGGGCCAAATCCGGCCCTCCGGGTCATTTCATGTGGCCCTCACTCACACCTTTCCTGCAGCTGCAGCACTCCCCTCATCTCCACCACCCCCTGTTTCAACAGTCGGCCGCAGAGTGTAGGACAGAACTCCTTCAGATCCTGCTCCTCTCTGTGCAGCTGCAGCACCCCCTCATCTTCACCTCCCCTGGTCTCAGCATTCAGAAGACTCCAGCTCTCCTCTGGTCCTCCTCTAGACCCTGCTCTTTCTGCTTCCCAACTCTGCCCCCATTGTGATGCAAGGAAGGGTGGGGAACCCTTAACTTCTGATGGTGGGGGGGGGGGGGCTCTTGGCATCTGATGTAAGGGGGGGGTGGTACTCTGGACATCTAGTCTTACATATACAACCGGCCCTTTCAGGACGACCATAATGCTGATACGGCCCACAATGAAATCAAGTTTGACACCCCTGGTCTATAGTATCATATTCCAGTGTCAGCAGTTCCTCTTTGTGTTCAAACAGGAGGCATGCTGCATTGCACTGCATAGGTTAATGCATGACTTCTGTCTGTAGTCTGACAACTGACACTTTCTGTGAAGAAACTACATTATTATTATTACAGGTACTTATATAGCACTGTCAATTTATGCAGCACTTTACATATATTGTACTTTCATATCAGTCCCTAACATTCAAGGAGCTTACAATTTAAAGTGATATTAAAGCCCTGGTTTTTTTTTTTTAAATAATCATACTTACATGCTGTATGCAATGGTTTTGCACAAATCAGCCTGGATCCTCCTCTTCTCGGGTCACACGCCAGCGTCAAGCCTCTTCCCTCCTGCCCGGTGTCCCCACAGTAAGCAGCTTGCTCTGGGGGCACCCAAGCAGGCGCGCTCCTGAACCACGATTCTATGAGTCAATTCACACACAAAGCCACGGCTCGGCCCCACCCCCTTCATCTCCTGATTGGCTCACTGGTTGTGACCAATAGCAGCGCGAGCCAATGGCTTCTGCTTCTGCCAAAAGCCAATCGGGAATACGAGTCCCTGGAGAGCCAAGGCTCTCGTGGACATTGCTGGATCTAGAGGGGGCTCAGGTAAGTATTAGGGGGTCTGGGGGGGGGACTGCTACACACAGAAGGTTTTTTACCTTCATGCATAAAATGCACAAAGGTAAAAAACCTTGTGCCTTTACAACTCCTTTAAGGTCCCTAACTCACATTCATACATACACATACTTGAGTCAATTTAGACGGGAGGCAATTAACCTACAAGCATGTATCCCACAATCTCTCTCAGTCTACTGTTCTTCAGGTGAAAGCTAGAGTTCAGATCTGACACAGGCATAAACAGTTAGAGCACTTAACAGAGAGATCACCATGCAGTCTTTCATCACATTAGCACTCATTGTGATGCAACACAGAGGAAATAGGGAAGCATGGATTGGACAATACGTGACCTGTAGCAAGAAGTTGCCTCTCCCTTTAGTGAATAGGGACATGCTAGGAAAATGAATACATGTACAAAGTAGAATGGTTTAGACATAACACTAAAAACTGCAGCCACAAAATGGGAGCCCATCATTACAAGGTACGGCAAACAACACAGATATAACCACACTGATACCTAGTTAAAACAAATTGTACCATACTATACAACCAAATATATGGTTTTAGGCAGTGGTGGCCCATGCATTGAGGGTGCACGGGCGCCGTCCCCCTAACCCTGCCGCCTCCCGCTATCCATGCGCACGCCCCCTTTTAGGTAGCCGGACACATGGATTCCTATGGAGGGGGTGTTTTTCTTAAGAAAATGTTTAGAGCCAGGGGCTCTAATAGGCTTCAAAAAAGGGTGGGCTCGGGGTGCAGATCATACCCAGTTATGTGACCATAGCAAATTAATTTTCACTATTTTCACACTACAGTGCTTCCCCACCAATCAGGAGGCAGGTCGTGAGAGCTGTCTTCTGATTGGCCAAAGCGCCAGGCGATCCTATCCTATTGGATTGCTTAGGGCCTAGGAAGAGCAGGCACCAGCAGAGGAGACACGTGCTGGACTGGAGCCACCACTTCTGCTGCACAGGAGGACTTGGAGAGGACACAGCCCGGTGGTAAGTGCCGGCGGGGATGTGCCTTCAGAATGCCGAGCCCCGGGGTGGGATCGGTGCCGTGAGCCCCTGGGGGGGAGACGGTGAGTGCTATCAGTGCTGTGGGCCTCGTGTGGGGGGTGAGATGGTGCTGTGTGATGCTGTGCTATATACCCTACCTGTAATGCTGGCCTGTATACCCTACCTGTGATGCTGGCCTGTATACACTACCTGTGATGCTGTGCTATATACCCTACCTGTGATGTTGTGCTATATACCCTACCTATGATGCTGTGCTATATACTCTACCTGTAATGCTGTCCTATATACCCTACCTGTGATGCTGTGCTATATACCCTACCTGTGATGCTGTGTTATATACCCTACCTGTAATGCTGGCCTATATACCCTACCTGTAATGCTGGGCTATATACCCTACCTGTGATGCTGGCCGATATACCCTACCTGTGATGCTGGCCTATATACCCTACCTGTAATGTTGACCTATATACCCTGATCTATTAGGCTGAGCTATATACCCTGATCTATGAGGCTGAGCTATATACCCTGTCCTGTGACGCTGAGCTGTATACTCTGTCCTGTGATGCTGAGCTATATACACTGTCCTTTGATTCTGGGGCTGTATACTTTGTTCTGTGATGCTGAGCTGTATATTCTGTCCTGTGATTCTGGGGCTGTATATTTTGTCCTGTGATGCTGAGCTGTATACTCTGTCCTGTGATTCTGGGGCTGTATACTCTGTCCTGTGATGCTGGGCTGTATACTCTGTCCTGTGATGCTGAGCTATATACTCCTGACACTATGGGTGGAAGCAAGTGGAATACAGGAGACAGAGTGTGGATTCTATAAGGGGTTGGGGCTTATGAGAAGTGGGAGGGGTCCAAAGGAAGGGACGGGGTCTGGCACCCACCATCCTAAAACATCACCAGCCGCCACTGGTTTTAGGTCAGTTTTATTTCTCCATGTCTTTATGGACCTTGCTTTGTGTACTGGTCCAGATCATTTGGTGGAGGGGGGATTATGGAGTGGGGTTGTTTTTCAGGGGTTGGGCTTGGCCCCTTAGTTCCAGTAAAGGGAACAATTAAGGCATCAGCATACCAAGACATTTTGGACGATTTCATGCTGACAACTTTGTGGGAACAGTTTGACTGCGCACCAGTGCACAAATCAAGGTCCATAAAGACATGGATGAGCGAGTTTGGGGTGTAGGAACTTGACTGACCTGCACCGAGTCCTGACCTCAACCCTATAGAACACCTTTGGGATGAATTAGAGAGGAGACTGTGAGCCAGGCCTTCTCTCCACATCAGTGCCTACCATCCAGGGCCGGCCCTACCACTAGGCGGAGTAGGCGACCGCCTAGGGCGCACTGTCGCCCAGGGCGCCCAGTCCCTGTCCATATACTACCCCAGCCTATCCATATACTACTCCAACCTGTCCATATACTACCCCAGCCTGTCCATATAGTACCCCAGCCTATCCATATACTACCCCAGCCTATCCATATACTACTCCAACCTGTCCATATACTACCCCAGCCTGTCCATATACTACCCCAGCCTGTCCCTATACTACCCCAGCCTGTCCCTATACTACCCCAGCCTGTCCATATACTACCCCAGCCTGTCCATATACTACCCCAGCCTGTCCATATACTACTCCAACCTGTCCATATACTACCCCAGCCTGTCCATATAGTACCCCAGCCTCTCCATATACTACCCCAGCCTCTCCTTATACTACCCCAGCCTGTCCATATACTACTCCAACCTGTCCATATACTATCCCAGCCTATCCATATACTACTCCAACCTGTCCATATACTACCCCAGCCTGTCCATATACTACCCCAGCCTCTCCATATACTACCCCAACCTGTCCATATGCTATCCCAGCCTATCCATATACTACTCCAACCTGTCCATATACTACCCCAGCCTGTCCATATACTACCCCAGCCTCTCCATATACTACCCCAGCCTCTCCATATACTACTCCAACCTGTCCATATACTACCCTAGCCTGTCCATATACCTGCAGACCACGGCTGGTATGAGGAAGCAAGCCGGTGCTGCCATTATTTATATTTAGGCCGGGTCCAGAGGCACAGGTGCGGGCCTATGGACCACGGCTAAAGAAACAGGTAGAGAGGCGCTGCAAAAATCTCTACCTCCCCCACCTCCATTGTATACATGGACAGGGCAAAGGGGGTGGAGTCAGAGGCGGAGCAAACGGGAGCTGAAAAATTAGGTTTGCCTAGGGTGTCAAAAATCCTTGCACCAGCCCTGCTGCCATCACAAATGCCCTTCTGGAAGGATGGTCAAACATTTCCATAGATACATTCCTAAACCTTGTGGACAGCCTTCCCAGAAGAGTTGAAGCTGTTATAGCTGCAAAGGGTGGGCCAACTCAATATTGAACCCTACGGACTAAGACTGGGATGCCATTAAAGTGCATGTGTGTGTAAAGGCAGATGTCGCAATACTTTTGGTAATATAGTCCGCCTATTAGACTATCTGCAATTTGAGCCCAAAGTATCTCTTTTTGAAGAACAGGTAAGTATTATAGGACTATTTTCACCATTTTACAGGTCCATTTTAATAACAATTTCTTACAAAAGTTTTGTTTCTTTTTCCATAAATACTGCAAAACCATATTAGATTATGCACGCTGCATTCTAATTTATGTTCTGCTCTAGCTCCCCTCCCAGCTGCCATCATTTCTTTCGCTCACTGACCACCATGTAATTAATACATCAGTTCACTGCAGGAGTCATTTGTGCAAGAAATATTACCGTACTCATCTTGTACTCCCATCAGCCCGGATAAGACTTTTCCAGCTCCCCATACACAATTACATAGTAGGCATAGACACATGATTAGACCAAGGAAGACGGCATTTGAAGTCTGTGCCAAGACCAGAAAAATTAAAGAACAATGTACCTCTTGTAAATGCGCCTCTTTCTTCTTTGATGACAAATTCAAGTGTTTCTCTAAGATGGAATAATATTTCTCACTCTCTTTGTCAAACTTCTTCTTTCCTTCCTAGAACATAAAAAACATTAAAATTCAGCATGAAATAATAATTACAGACTAACAAGCTTAGCGTGCCTTCCTAAAGGACCACTAAAACCAAAATACAAGTCGATGGAATATGCAGCAACATTTTGTAATAGGTAATAAAAATTGTACACCAACCACCCTCGACCTGAGATGCAGGTCTACAGTGGATGCAAGGCAGGACATGCTATGCCTTGTGGTTCCACAGGTTCAGGAGAGCCACAGGTCGGCTGAAGGCTGGTGCACAAGATCACACATAATTATACTATGACTTCCAAGGCTTGTACTATTGTTATTCAATTGTGCAAAGTCTAGTCACCTAAACCAGTGGTCTCCAAACTGTGTCCTGGGGCCAGATGTGGTCTTTTGTTTGCTTTTAGCCAGCCCTTGGAGCACTATTTCATCTGCTGATACCAACAATGGAACGATGGGGAATAATCCCCCCCCCCCACTAACCCAAATGAAGGGGCAAAATTCCTCCCAAAGACACCAATAATGGGGCAAAATTCCTCTCAATGACACCATCGATAGGGCACACTTCTTCCCAAAGAAACCAACGATAGGGCACAATTCATCCCAATGACACCAACGATAGGGCATACTTCTTCCCAAAGAAACCAACGATAGGGCACAATTCATCCCAATGATACCAACGATAGGGCACACTTCTTCCCAATGACACCAACGATAGGGCACACTTCTAGACAAAGACACCAATGATAGGGCACAATTCATCCCAATGACACCAACGATAGGGCATACTTCTTCCCAAAGAACCCAACAATAGGGCACAATTCATCCCAATGACACCAACGATAGGGCATACTTCTTCCCAAAGAAACCAACGATAGGGCACACTTCTTCCCAATGACACCAACGATAGGGCACACTTCTAGACAAAGACACCAATGATAGGGCACAATTCATCCCAATGACACCAACGATAGGGCACAATTCATCCCAAGGACACCAAATATGGAGCATGTTTTTTTTTTCCCACTGACCTTTTCTACTCCCAGTGGCCATAGGCCGCCCCCCCCCCCCAAAGTCTGAAGGAGAGCAAACTGGCACTTTGTTTAGAAAGTTTGAAGACCCCTGATCTAAACCTTTGGTGAAGAACTATAAATTTCAGCAAGCACTGCTCTTTAACATCTAGTTTTAAAAAAGACTTCAATCACATTTTTTTATTTTTTGGGGGATAGAGTGAGAGTTTCTGCCCCTACTATCACCAGTACCTAAGATAAAAAGTGGGTTAAGGGCTCACATAGGCAGCCATTGTTTGCTGTGCCATTGAACTTCGACAGGTTCCCATTGCCTTCAACCAAGTAGTGTAGATGACAGGTCAGCACAGCATGTTCTACTGCGGTATGTTTGATCTGCAGGCAAAACCATTCAAACTAAACTTATTCAAACTAATGTAAAAGCATTCAAACACACGTGTTTGAGGAAAGTTCGCATTAAAAAGGCTCTGTTTGAAAGGAACGCTCACCTACATAAGCCCTAAGGCTGAGTTTACACCATTGTGGTGCAATAACCCATTATGCTATTAACGTGTGTGCAACGGTGCATAGTAGTGTAATACCATGTGCTGTGGAGTGCTTCAATGCACGTACATTGACAAGGTGCATCGAAATGCCAATGAATAAATGTCATCGCAGCATGCCAAAGTATATATAACACATTTGCAAGTTACCGCAATGCATCAGTGTGAAGAGGCCGCCTATTAGACTATCTGCAATTTGAGCCCAAAGTATCTCTTTTTGAAGAACAGGTAAGTATTATAGGACTATTTTCACCATTTTACAGGTCCATTTTAATAACAATTTCTTACAAAAGTTTTGTTTCTTTTTCCATAAATACTGCAAAACCATATTAGATTATGCACGCTGCATTCTAATTTATGTTCTGCTCTAGCTCCCTGTGGCTGAGCTCCAGAGATGCAGTCGGGAGATGGGAAAAAGTTGTAGAAAGTCAACCATCACTGCAGCTCTCCACCAGTCGGGGCTTTATGGCAGAGTGGCCTGACGGAAGCCTCTCCTCAGTGCAAGACACATGAAAGCCACATTGAGTTTGCTGAAAAACACCTGAAGGACTCCAAGATGGTGAGAAATAAGATTCTCTGGTCTGATGAGACCAAGATAGAACTTTTTGGCCTTAATTCTAAGCGGTATGTGTGGAGAAAACCAGGCACTGCTCATCACCTGTCCAATGCAGTCCCAACAGTGAAGCATGGTGATGGCAGCATCATGCTGTGGGGGTGTTTTTCAGCTGCAGGGACAGGACGACTGGTTGCAATTGAAGGAAAGATGAATGCGGCTAAGTATAGGGATATCCTGGATGAAAACCTTCTCCAGAGTGCTCAGGACCTGAGACTGGGCCGAAGGTTTACCTTCCAACAAGACAATGACCCTAAGCACACAGCTAAAATAACGAAGGATTGGCTTCACAACAACTCCGTGACTGTTCTTGAATGGCCCAGCCAGAGCCCTGACTTAAACCCAATTGAGCATCTCTGGAGAGACCTAAAAATGGCTGTCCACCAATGTTCACCATCCAACCTGACAGGACTGGAAAGGATCTGCAAGGAGGAATGGCAGAGGATCCCCAAATCCAGGTGTGAAAAACTTGTTGCATCTTTCCCAAAAAAGACTCATGGCTGTATTAGATCAAAAGGGTGCTTCTACTAAATACTGAGCAAAGGGTCTGAATACTTAGGACCATGTGATATTTCAGTTTTTCTTTTTTAATAAATCTGCAAAAATGTCAACAATTCTGTGTTTTTCTGTCAACATGGGGCGCTGTGTGTACATGAGGGAAAAATTAACTTAAATGATTTTAGCAAATGGCTGTAAAATAACAAAGAGTGAAAAATTTAAGGGGGTCTGAATACTTTCCGTACCCACTGTATACCCCTATCTGTGGTGCTGTATATACCCTATCTGTGATGCCGTATATACCCCTATCTGTGATGCCATATATACCCCTATCTGTGATGCTGTATATACCCCTATCTGTGATGCTGTATATACCCCTATCTGTGATGCTGTATATACCCCTATCTGTGGTGCTGTATATACCCCTATCTGTGATGCCGTATATACCCCTATCTGTGATACCGTATATACCCCTATCTGTGATGTTGTATATACCCCTATCTGTGATGCTGTATATACCCCTATCTGTGGTGCTGTATATACCCCTATCTGTGATGCCATATATACCCCTATCTGTGATGCCATATATACCCCTATCTGTGATGCTGTATATACCCCTATCTGTGGTGCTATATATACCCCTATCTGGCGATGCTGTATACCCTATCTGGTGATGCGGGGCTGTATACTCCAGACACAATGGGTGGGATCTATAAGGGGTGGAGTTTATAAGTGGAAAGGGTTAAAAAGGAAGGGCGGGGTCTGGTGCCCCCCCATCCTAAAATTTCACCAGCCTCCACTGCTGCCAGATGATGGATCTTCAAAACTACAAACTTAAAGTAGAACTATAGGCAAAACTTTTTTTTTTCATTGCAGATAGACTAAATTTTTTTTTCATCATGTGTCCCTTTGGGGAGATTTCCCTTCACTTCCTGACCCACAGCCAAACAGGAAGTGAGAGGAAATCCATGTAAATAAATTAAGGGGATTCCTTGTGGACTGCCAGGTCACCAGAACTAGTGTCCCCATTGGAAGATTTCACCTCTTATTTTCTGGGGACAACTCAAATTTTGGGATTTTCTTTTACTTTCACTTTAAATAAAGATAGTAGAGCTGCAAGATTAATCGTTAAAAAAAATTGTGATCTTGATTCAACCCCCTTCATGATCTTAAAGGGGTTGTAAACCCTTGATGTTTTTTACCTTAATTAGAGTTGAGCGAACCCGGACTGTAAAGTTAGGGTCCGTACCGAACTTTGGGGTGTCCGGGACCCGGACCCGGACTTTTCAAAAAAAGTCCGGGTTCGGGTCCGGTGTCCTGGTAATTTTAATGAAAAATCTTTAAAATGCTGTAAAAAAGCCCAGGAAGGTCCTAGAGGTCTGCAAAAGGAAGGAAAATGTGGGTAAGGGTGGGACAAGTGCCCTACAAGGAAATGGGGACAGGGAAATAACTTTAAATATTTTTAAAAAAATAAAAACATAAAAATGCAAAAATGGAGATCATCTTCAAAATGGGTCTGAAAAGTATTAATTAACATTAGAGGCCATAGAACTGTTCTAAAATCATCTTCAAACTATGTCCAAAAAGTATAAATAAGCCCAGAGTACCCATATCACTGTTCTGCAAAATGTGTGTATCACTTTAAATCAAACCGTCAATCATTAAACATCTTTTATTCACACTTCTTTTTAAAATGTGTGTATCACTTTAAATGAA
>BLSH010523831.1:377311-401864 GCA_018402905.1 Glandirana rugosa | reverse complement strand
GGTCGAAAAAAAAAATGTCGAGACTCGTCTCTTGTTTCGGCGAGAGGTAGCCCCGTGAACGCGCCCGTGCGAGGGCACAGGACGACGACGCAGGTAACCGTGTCTGTCGTCCTGAGTCGAGGCGGGGGCCGAGGGTGCAGTAACCTAAACTAACTGTCGTCACCCTCGGTTACCGAGGACGACGATAGTTAGATAGGTTACTCCAGGACTCCGCCCACACGAGCAGGGACAGCGACCTTGCTAGCCCGAGTCCATCCGTTTTCCGCCCGAGACCCCCCGACGACATCATGTCCTCCAAAAAGTGGAATTACGTATCTTACGTAATTCCAATCTCAACTCGCCGGGGTCCGGGACAAAGTTCGGGTTCTGTCCGGACCCGAACCCGGACTTTGTCCCGAAGTTCTGCCGAACCAGCAGAACCCGGACTTCTAGAAGTTCGCTCAACTCTAACCTTAATGCATTCTATGCATTAAGGTGAAAAACCTCCTGTACTACAGCAGCCCCCCAGAGCCCGCCTTTTGCCTACCTGAGCCCGATCGTTCCAGCGACAGGGACGAGCACACCCGCCTCAGGACCTCATTGGATAGATTGATAGCAGCAGGAGCCATTGGCTCCCACTGCTGTCAATCAAATCCAATGACGTGGGAGCCGGGGGCGGAGCTGAGTCCTGCTGTCTGTGCCAATGGACGCAGCAGCAGGACACGGGAGCGTGCCCGCGCAAGTGCCCCGATGGAGAGCGGCTTTGTTCTCTGCTCAGAGCTGTAAAAAAAAAAGCTGGCAAATGTTTATCAACATTGCTCAGCGCTGAGAAAACTATACACATTGTATCATTTGGTCCTTTTACATCAAAGGAATGAACTTTCACTTATATCGAAAAAAATAAAAAACCCAGCAGTGATTATATACCACCAAAAGAAAGCTCTATTTGTGAGAAATGAAAAAATGATAAAAATTTTGTTTGGGTACAGCATGACTGAGTAATTGTCATTTAAAGTGCGCTGAAAGCTGAAAATTGGTCTGGGAAGGAAGGGGGTGTAAGTGTCCTGTATAGAAGTGGTTAAAGAATCAAGAAAAAAATTAAAAAGTAAAGTTAGCATGATTTTTTTGTATAATGGGAAAGATGATGTTACGCCACGAGAATCGTGATCTTTATTCTAAGCAAAAAAAATGAGATACTCATTTTAGCCAGAATCGTGCAGCTGTAAAAGATGGTAAACCGAGCAAAGAGAGAGGGTGAATCTCCCCAACGGGGCACAGACAGCAATAAAAACTGACAAGCTTTCTAATCCCTCTCCACTCTATCCAAAACTAAAAAAATACGTTTTGCCTTTAGTTATACTTTAAGCATGTATTGCTTGTGGCGTAGTGGTTAGCACTAAGGTCATCAGTTCAAACCCCAGATAGCTGCCATAACCCCGGTGTCTTTTTAAACGGCGGGCGGCTGGATTTCAGATTAAAGTGGTCTCTGCGGCGGATTCGCCGCGAGATCACTTTTATTGGCGGCGGGAGAGGTATCCCTGCCGTGCTCCTATCGTCTCTGCCGCTTACCATCGGTAGCGACTGAGACGATCGGGTTCTCTCCCCTGAGAGGCTGGATGCCGAATGAGGGGAAGATGGCCCCCACTTGGCTCCATAACATTGCATGGCGGAAGCGAAGCCAAACGTCACTTCCGCCCAATGCTCTTAAAGGGGAATTTTTTTCTTTTTTCAAATAACATTTATTTATTTATTTCTATTGCATTCAAGTCTAAATGTGAGCTATGAGGTCTTTTTGACCCCAGATCTCACATTAAAGAGGTCCTGCCATGCTTTTTATCTATTACAAGGGATGTTTACATTCCTTGTAATAGGAATAAAAGAGGTCAATTTTTTTTTAAAAAAAGGACAGTGTAAAAAAAATAAATAAAAAGTAAAATAAATAAGTAACTGGCCTTCCGGTAAGCTTCCATCTTCACTGGTGAAGGATTATCACTTGGTGGTGGTTTTCGATAACATACCTTTTTCAGTGGACATCTCCTTGAAATGGAATTCTATCTACACCTTTTTTGCACAGAAGCAAATTTTATGAACTCTATCACTGGGACATTATATTATTGCACTAGCACTTTAATATATTGATTTATATAGATTAACCACTTCCCGACCGCCTGCCGTGTTTTCACGGCGGCAGTCGGGTTGCTGAGCGCAAATCGCCGTAAAAAGACGGCGATCTGCGAACAGCCGCTAGGAGTGTGCCCGCGGCTCGGGTGGCCCCGATGTCCACTGGCGAGCCACCATGAGTGGCCACAGGGAAAGAATGGGGAACCGCCGATGTAAACACGGCGGTTCCCCATTTTGTTAGTGCAGGCATGGGAGATCTAATGATCCCTGTCACTGGGATCAGTTAGATCTGTTATGTCCCGGCCAGCCCTGCCCCCCCACAGTTAGAACACACCCAGGGAACATATTTAACCCCTTCACTGCCCCCTGCTGGTTAACCCCTTCACTGCCAATGACATTTATACAGTAATCAGTTGGCATTTAAATTTCTGATCGCTGAATAAATGTCATTGGTCCCAAAAAGGTGTCAAAAATGTCCGACATGTCCGCTGCAATATCGCAGTACCGCTAAAAATCGCAGATCGCCGCCATTACTAGTAAAAAATAAAAAAAAATAAAAACCCCAGAAATTAATTCTCATCATCCGTAAACGCGGCCACTTTTGCGCAAACCAATCAATAAACACCAATTGTGATTTTTTTTATCACAAATATGAGGAAGAATATAAATCGGCCAAAATGGGTGAAAAAAAATGTTTTTTTATATATTTTTTTTGGATTTGAATTTTAGCAAAAAGTAAGAAATTTGGGTTTTTTTGCAAAATGGTCGCTCTTGTCTTGTTTATAGCGGCGATCAGAAATGATGCAGAGGTGATCAAATACCACCAAAAGAATTTGTGGGGACGCAAATTTTGTTTGGGTGCAACGTCGCACTACCACACAATTGTCAGTTAAAGCAAAAGAAAACCTAAGGGCCAGTTCACACCACATGCAGTCCAGTACGTTTTTATCCTGCATCAAAAATGCATGGAAAGTAGGTTATATGGTTTCCAATGGCATAGTTCACACCAGTGCAGTCAGTTGCAGTCAGTTGCAGTCAGTTCCAGCTCCAGAAAAAAAAGTAGAACATGCTGCATTTTTCATGCACTGAACTGTACTGGAACGCGGTAAAATGCACCAAAAATGCACTGGAATGCACCTACATGCACCAAAAATGCACTGGAATGCACCTACATGCACCAAAAATGCACTGGAATGCACCTACATGCACCAAAACCGCACTGGAATGCACCTACATGCACCAAAAACGCACTGGAATGCACATGTCCTAAGAAAAAAAGGGGGGAAAAACTGCACTGGACTGCATCAAAAACGCATCAAAAACGCACCGGAACGGACCGGAAAAGCGTCAAAAACGTGCATGCAGAAAAGCATCCGGAACGCATACGGACTGCGTTTCTATGGTGTGAACTGGCCCTAATGGTTTATTACAATTGAAATTATTTTGTGTTCCTAATTCAGATTTGTCTACTTATGATATTCTGAAGACCTGACCACACACAGATTCTGTTATTTTAATTCTTTTACACATTTGTAACTGCTGGGAGCACGAGGATCTCATAAAAACTGTATTTTTCCATAGAAAAGGAAATTTTCCATGAAAAAGTTATTGTGAAGCTATATTATAATATGTGACCAGTTTATATATAATCAGTGTTTGTGGTGTTCTTCTTTGGCAAATCAGTCTATCATCTCTCTTCCATTCAAATGAGAATGGAATAATGCTGTGGAGTGAAGTGATACAATTGGTACTGTATAGTTCCACATATATACACAATGTTATAATGAAGCATGCTAAACTGGTGACTGGAAAAGACATTGAGGTCATATGATGAAATGCACAGTATGAATCAATTACTTAGAAAGCTTCTCATTAGGAAACTATGTCATCATGGAGAACTTTCCTGCATTTTTCTCCATCTTTTCTTTTTAGTTTTAATGAAAGCTGAATGCCACAATGCTGACGTCCTATCCAAGGATAAAAAAGAATACAGCGGAATAGAAAACAGTACTGCTGATATTTGATATACCTAAGCTGGCTAGAACTATCTCTTGAGGAAGTCTATTACACTGTTGCATGTTTTTACACCTCTTACTGTGAAGAAGCCTTCCATATGCAGTGATAAAACCTCTTCCCCCTTCCCCCCTTAAAGTGAACAATTTTGCACCAAGTTTGCTATATGGATGGCTTATGTATTTATACATGGTGATCATATCCTCCTTCCCCTTAACCACTTGCGGACCGCCTGCCCATAATGTACTCTGGATGGGAGGCCCATACAGGCAAATCGGTGTACTGGTATGTCGCTGCCTGTTCTCAGGTTTAGCATGCGCACACACTCACCCAAACCTCCCCCCGCCTACACCCTCTGTAATTGTACACAGCGGGAGTCTGTCATCAGGTTCCGGCCAATGATTCATGACCGGGACCTGCTAATCAGCTGTGCCAATCACAACCCAGAGCCCTGTATCAAAAAAGAGATTATAAGTAAAAAGCAGCGCATATTATTAGGCATGCAGTTAACCCTTTGATCACCCTTGATGTTAATCCCTTCCCAACCAGTGTCATTAATACAGTAATAGTGTATAGTATTAGCACTGATCACTGCATTAGTGTCACTGATGATGTCAGTGGAAGTTTGTCAGTTCCCACTCAGTGTCAGTTAGTGTCAGATTTCCGCCGCACTGTCACAGTCCCACTATAAGTTGCTTATCACCGCCTTAGTAGTATAAAAAAAAAATTCCAGTATACAGTATATACCAAAGTTTGTAGACAGTATAACTTTCACACAAACCAATTACTATACACTGGGATTTTTTTTTTTTACCAAAGACAGAGATTTTTTTTATATATGTTCTATAGCAGAAAGTACTTTTTTTTTCATTAAATGTCAGTGTTTTTCAACCTGAAAGTCCATGTAGATTTGATGCAAGTGTGTGGTGCTTGGAAGGCTCCTGACAACCGCAATAGCAATATGAAGTCAAATAGACCAGCACACACTAGTGGGATCGCAATACTCCTTTTTTTTAACACAGGATTAAAAAAAAAAAAAGTGTCCTTCTTTGGTCACGTATTTCAGCCATGTGTGGGCCTTAATCATAGCCAATGTATTCATATCGGCACCCCAGAGTTCCCATTCCTCTTATCTGATTTTAGGGGATGGCCATTTGGCTAAATGGAGAAGATCTAGTTTGGTTTTTTATCTGTTAATTGGCTTTGCTGTCTTTTTTGAGCTAGGCCAGAGAGCAATAATTATATAGCTAGGTAATTTCTGACAGCAAGGGAGCAATACCCTGCTCATCAGGCCATCAAGGGGCGTTACACGAAAAGAGGTATTTTCTCTTCACTTTTTGTTGTCAGCAACAGGATCACAAGTGTGCATCACAGACCTAATAAAGTGACACGTCCTTTTCCTTTAAAAGTATTAGTGCTCATGTATTTTCTTTATTGATTTATACCAGGGTTTCTCAACCAGGGTTCCGTGGAACCCTGGGGTTCCTCCAGAGGTTGCTAGGGGTTCCTTGAGCAATGGTCAATTTCTACCTCTCAGATAAATTCCCAATGACATCATTGATCTTTTTAGCTATCTGTAAGGGGTAATTCTTCCCAATGACCACAAGTGTAAGGGGCATTCTTCCCATTGACCATCACACTAATGTGTCATGAGTTGTAGATTTTTAATTTTTAGCATGGGTTCCCCGAAACTGGAGAACTATTTCAAGGGTTCCTCGGTGGTGAAAAGGTTGAGAAAGGATGAACTATACAGTATATTTTGCTTGAACGTGAGCATCTTGTGTACCATTTCAAGATCTTATCTGTCTATGTATGTGGCCAGGAATCTTCCGGCAGTACCATCACTGCTCGGCGGCATTATCCTCTAAGGAGTTAATGGCCAACTCTGCGATTAGCAGGGTAGGAAACTGATACAGGCGAGTGGCACTCAACCCACCCTGATAGAGAGATGTTTGACCCATTAAACTTAGGCACTAGGACCAAAGCTGCTCCTAATGGTGTCATAGTGGCCCCTGCTCCTCCTTCTGCACCAGCTGGGAAGAGGGGCATATCCTGTCGACTGCCACCAAGAGTGAGCAGGGTGCAGCGTGGTGTGTAGGCAAGCAGTGAACAATGTATTAAGAAAGTTCCAACAATGCACAAATAGGCCTTGCGGGTGTGATAGTTGCTGACCGGAAACACTTACAATGCTGTAGCAGCAGAGCGTTAGCTTGAAATTATGCCAAAAGCTTCTGTAACGAGGATCGGGAATGCAGTCTGGCCGATCCTCCCAAATGGTAGGCTTCCTGGAACCGAGGATAGACGTAGTTCCTGCTCCTTAGGAAACATCCCCAGTACTGCAATTAGCTGAACAAAAATTGCATTGGATTCAACTGCTGTGTCTAATTGACTAGTAAAAGTGGTTCTTCAGTCCCCCTCCCAAAAAATCAAGCCAGCAGCAACAAATACTGTGGCTGTTGACTTTTAATAAAAGCACACTTACCTGTACAGGGATCCAGCAGTGTCCTCACCCAAGACCAGTTCTTTGCCAGTTTTCGGGTCCCCAGCTGCGCTATGTTAACTGTGGAAAGCCAGCTGTGACTCACTGTGTATGCGCAAGCCCCACTGCGGTATGAATGGCCCCGCAGCCTTCTGGGACCATTGATGTGTTCCAAGAGGACATGGGTGGGGGGGGGATGAACTTCCACTCCACCCGGGTGAAAGTGAGAGCGGGTACCTGTCAAAACCAGAATCCCAGTCCCCTTTGGCCAAAAGTTGAAGGGGGGGGGGCACAAAAGCAGAACTTCCCTTTAGGGGTGAAGTTCCACCGTAATCTGCATGCGGATGGTGCCAAATAAGCTGGTGTCTACACTGTCAAATGGACTGGGTTTAAGGAGGTATGTCAATGCATAAAGTGGCCTTTGAAACAGAACAATAGTTGCTGTTGAAAGAAGCAACGGCAAGTAGCTTTCTATATTGTAAACGATATATATGCATTATACTTGTCTATACCAGCAAGTGGCACTGCAGTATGATAGTGTGTATTCTATGGTACAAAGTAATAACAGGATGTACCTTCTGCATATAACTGTGTACTTGTTTGTTGTTCTCTTTCTGTCTATGATAAAAGGCATGTACTATTTCCTACATAAAACAAGCTTCCAAGCTTATGATTCAATACTCTGATAACAGGTTATGGGCCCAGCTTACCCAGTGTACTCAGCAGGCACCCAGGGGCACTGGAGAGGATACTCAGTGAGTACAGCAAAACCGTGAGTACTGTATGCAAGCTGTTGCAAGATGGCAAGTGATTCCGATGTGAAGTTTGCAATAGCAAAGCTGAACAATGCCAATTACCAGCTATGGAAGTTTAAGCTAGAAATGCTATTGAACAAGGATGACTCGTGGCAAGTGCTGAATACAAACAGACCCACAAACAGAGAGACAGAGGACTGGGACAGGAAGGAAAGACAGGCAGAAGCAATTATAAGCTTACTAGTGGAAGATGACCAGCTTATCCATATAAGAACAGAGAAACGGCCAAAGGTATGTGGACTTCATTACAAAAACTGCATGAGTGTTCATGTCTCAACAGTAAGCTATTTCCGCTAGGAAAATTGTACAAAATGAGACTAAAAGAAGGCCAGCAAATGTGTGACCATGTGAAAGCTATGCTAGAGATCATAGAGCAGCTACGGGCCATTGGAGAGGACATTAAAGACAATCATATTGTTGCCCTGCTCCTCTGCAGCCTTCCAGAGACATATACTGCTCTTATTAAGGCTTTAGAAACCAGACCCGAGCAGGAGCTGACACTAGCATATATCACAGGCAAATTAATCAATGAATATAACAGAAGGCAAGAAAATGCGCATCATGATGACAAAGCTCTTAAAATGTACAAAGGCACAAAGCACAACAAAGAAAGCAGAGCCTGTTTTTGCTGTAAAAGGACCGGTCACTTAAAAAAGGGATGTTCTATCTGGAAAGCCGAGCAGCGAAAGCTACAGCTATCCACAAAAGAAAGAGTTAAAGTAACCACAAAGGAAACTGCAGACACAACATGGAGTGGCACCTTTAAAGTGACACAGAGCGGCAAGCCATGTGGCTGGTGCATAGACTCAGGTGCAACAAGCCACATGACTAGCGATGAGACCTTCTTCACAAACATTGATTACAGTGCAAAAGACAAAGTTTTCATAGTAAACAGAAAAAGCATCACTGCCGAAGGAAAAGGCTAGGGCTTCCTGAACTGCATTACACCACAAGGGGGTCACCACAGTATACTTGTAAAGAAAGTGCTGTATGTTCCAGAACTAGAAGGCAGCCTTCTATCAGTGAAAAGTCTCACAAACAATGGTCTCAGAGTTAAGTTCCAGGGTGATGAATGCACAAGTCACAATAATAAGCAATTGTTTGCAAATGGAAAACTGGATGATTCTATATACAGGCTCATCACCACAGACTAACAAGCCAATTCAGTCTCTAATGACCTACACAGCAAATGTATTCACTTATGGCACAGGCGGCTGGGGCACAGAAGTCCAGAAGCTATACAGGACATTATAAAGAGAGGCTTAATAGTAGATTTGACAATAATGCCTGACAAAGTGCTTAACAAAAACAAGTGCTGCATTGAAGCAAAAGCCACACATGCTCCCCTTCCACAGGCGTCTCAAAAAAAAACCACCCATCCCTTTCAGCACATACACATTGGCGTATGCTGTCCAATGAAAACTCCCACGTCAGATGGGAACAGATATCTACTGACTTTCATTGATGATTATTCCAGGTACACAACCATTTATCTGATGAAACACAAGAATGAAACATCAGAGAAACTTTAAGAGTTCGTTGCCATGTCTAGCAACAAATTCCAACATAAATCAAGAATAATATGCACTGACAATGGGGGAGAATACACAAGCAAAGATGTGGCCTCATACCCGAAGAGACAGGAATAGTACACCAGACAACCACACCATATACTCCTGAACAAAACGGTGTAGCATAAAGGAAAAATCACACTCTTATAGAAATGACCAGATGCATGTTGTCGGATGTCAATCTACCTCAAAAGTACTGGGACGAAGCAGTCATGACTGCAGCCTACCTACAGAACAGACTACCCTCAAGAACCATTCGAAATATGTCATGGATCAAAGCTAAGCATAGGGCACATCGGAGTGTTTGGATGTAAAGCATATGTCTATATTCTTAGTGAAAAGCAATCCAAGCTGGAGAACAGAGCCATAGAGGTCATTCTAGTAGGCTACAGCAAGCAAACTAAGGGTTACAGAATCATACACCCAAAGACTGACAACGTGACAAAAAGCCGTAGTGTTTATTTTGATGAGAGCCCATCACCAGAGACACCAATCCCTGAAAGCTGTGAAGTGAATATGTCCAGCAAACATAGGCGTGCGCAGGGGGTGTGCCAGGTGTGCCAGAGCACACCCTAATCACTACATGCGGTGCCTCTCAGGATGGGGAGTGGAGGAAGGGGCTAGTAAATATGTAATTTACCAGCGCCTTCTTTTTCTAAATGAACACAGTGAACACACTCACTCACTATGTTCATTCATAACTGAAGCATGGTAAACTTAGTAAGCCACTCAGCACGGAGCACATCCCATTTACTCACTATCCCATGCTGCGCAGCTGAGAAAAAGACATGTGTGTTTCAGCTTTGGCGTGCACACCCTAACGCAATAGGCTGCACGCACCTATGCCAGCAAACCAGAAGAAAAGTTTGACCAAAGCAAACCTGTGCAGGAATCAGAACAAGAGGTGGAACTCGCAATGCCTAAATCAAGTTCCCCACCAGATTCTGCTGAATTGTCAGAAGATCCACTTGGATTACAACCCCACACTCGGATTCCACCCTGCAAGCTGTCATACACACAGCATACTTGAACCAACATCCTGGAAAGACACAGAAAAACTGCCAAAACGTGAAGCCAATAAATGGAGGAAGGCAGCAGAAAAGGAATTAAAATCACAAGAAAATAACTGGACACTCACAGAACTCCCTCCTAACCGCAAAACTATAGGAAGTAAGTGGACCTTCGAAGTAAAGTCAGACGCAGAAGGGAATATCTACAAATACTAAGCCAGACTAGCTGCCAAGGGTTACTCCCAGAGATTTGGTGAAGATTACAATGAAACATTCATTCCCGATGTAAAACACTCCACCATCAGAGCGCTTTTTAGTGTTGCGGCTGGGAAGGGCATGCACGTGAAACACCTAGATGTTAAAACTGCTTTCCTATATGGAGACATTAAGGAAGGTCTCTACATGGAGCAACCACCAGGGTTTGAGCAAGGAGGTAACCTTGTGTGTAAACGTCAGAAGAGCATCTATGGTCTTAAGCAATCTGCAAGGATGTGAAATGAGAAAGTGAATGACGTGCTTACTAGAGAAGGATTCTCAAGAAGTAAAGCAGACCCCCTGTCTCTACTCCAGGAATCAAGAAGACAGATGGATATACATTCTTATCTATGTTGATGACATTATAACTTGTTTTGAACAAGAAGGGGATTACAATCAGATAGTTCACATGCTGAAAAAAAAATTTGAAATCAAAGAGCTAGGGAACATTAGCTACTATCTGGGAATCCAAACAGAGAGAGAAGAAGATGGAAGTTATCTTCTTAACCTATCTCAGAAAATCTACGAAATCTTGGAACAATTCCATATGCAAGATGCAAAGGAAGTGAAAACTCCTATGGAACCAGGCTATCAAAAGAGCAATGAAGCAGAAAACTTGCTACCCAACAATGACTGGTATCGCAGAGCAATCGGTAAGCTGCTATATGTTGCCACTGTGACAAGACCACACATAGCTGCAACAGTGAGCAAACTATGCAGGAAAGTCTCAGCTCCCTGTCAGCATGACTGGAACGCAGTGAAGAGAGTGATGCAGTGCCCCAAAGGAACAATTCAGATGAAGTTACGGTTACCAGCAACATCAAATCCAAAACGGAACTGGTCGGATATGTAGATGCTGATTGGGCCGGGGACTGCACAGACTACAAATCCACAAGTGGATTCATCTTCCAGGATGGGGAAGGAACCATAAGTTGGTCTAGTCAAAAGCTAACAACTGTTGTTCTATCTTCAACTGAACCAAAGTACATTGCAGCAGAGTACATTGCAGCAGCATACGCTTGTCAAGAAGTGATATGAATTTGTCAGCTTTTTGTGGACATTGGGATAGACATGTCAAAGCCAATTACCATTTTTGAAGACAATCAGGACCAAACACATCGATGTCAAGTATCACCTACTGAGGTACAATCAAGAGAAAGGTGTTATTGACATTCAATATTGCCCATCAGAGGAGATGACTGCCGATGCACTCACCAAGCCTTTGTTGAGGGAACATCATAGTTATTCCAGAAGAAGCTGAATATAATTTGACAAAGCACATGCTGTTGAGAAGGGATGTTGAAAGAAGCAACAGCAAGTAGCTTTCTATATTGTGAACTTTATATATGTATTATACTTGTCTATACCAGCAGGTGGCACTGCAGTATGATAGTGTATTCTATGGTACAAAGTAATAACATGATTTACCTTCTGTATCTAAGTGTGTACTTGTTTGTTGTTCTCGTCCTGTCTATGATAAAAGGCATGCAATATATTCCTCCATGAAAGTAAAGTATTCTATGCATACAACCAGCTTCCAAGCGCATGATTCAATACTTTGATAACAGTTGGTAGATTTAAAGAAGCTTGTATGATCTGAATGCATCACGTATGGTCAGTTTAAGGCTTGTCCATAAATAGAAAGAGACATTGTTCCTCTTCCCAGTGCCAGTTGGGTCTCTCGGTCTCTGTGTGTGGCCCAGCATATCTGTGCACTGAATTAAATATAAAGGCAATGTAATAGCAAGCAACTTCAGAATGATAGAAGAACAGATTTAATTTCTCGCTTCTTCAGAACCCTGCAATGTGATTTTTCGGAGATAAAAATTTAAGCACCTGCTGTTTCATTTCCATCCACACAGTCTGTTTAATATGGGGGAAGTGAGGCAGGCTGGGCCGTTTAGCACATTCCAGGGCTGAATGTTGGATCCACTGCCGCACATCGTTCTGTTATTGCACTTAATGCGAAAACAAAGGGGAATTTTCTTTCGGCTCTTGAAATCCAATCTTCCCTGAATCTTTCAGGAGTCTTGAGGTCACTTGTTAGTCATCACAAAGAAAAGCATCTAAAAGGAGAACTCTACCAAGTACAAGACTGGTACATAACATAATCCTGGTAGCATTTTAGAAAAAGACTTGGCACTTTTTTGTAAAAAGCAGTTGTATACATTTTAAAGAGAAAGTATTTCTGGGTAATACTATATTGTAAATGACGTGTGAATTCCTTTGAAGCCCAATTGAATTTTGGTTCCAATCAGCTAAATACATTCTCTCATACATCAAAACAAAAGCATGCAAAGTCCACAAATTGTTTTCTTCAGAAAATAGCTACAGTCTGCAGGGAAAAAATTCTATACAGCATTCAGTAGAGAAGGACCCTTGCACTCATTGTAGAAGCAGTGGTCCCTCTACAGCACTCTGGAACTGCTTACATCTTCTTCTTTTACATCGCCCATGTATATACAGCAAACACAAGGCCCGGGGGCCGAATCCGGATCTCCAGGCCATTTCACGTGGCCCTCGCACCTCTCCTGTGGAAACCCCCTCATTGTTGCTCTCACCTTGTTTCAGCAGTCAGCAGCAGAGCGGAGGACAGAACTCCTTCACCAGATTCTGCACTTCTCCATGCAGCCATGGAGAGGCTCATATCTGCCCCCCCCCCCCTTCCCCGCCTCAGAAGTCGGCAGCAGAAAGGAGGACAGAACTCATCCTACAGATCCTGTGCCTCTCTGTGCAGCCACAGTACCACCTCCTCTCCACCTTCCCTGGTCTAAGCATTCAGCAGACTCCAGCATTGCTCTAGTCCTTCTCCAGTCTCTGCACTTTCTGCTTCCCAGCTCCGCAGCACAAGATAAGGGAGGGTGGGGGACTCTTGACATCTGATGTAAAGGGAGTGAGGTGCTCTGGACATCTAGTCTTATAGATCCAACCGGCCCTTTGAGGACAACCTTAATGCTGATGTGGTCCATGATGAAATTGAGTTTGACACCCCTGCTCTACAGAAACACCTCCTGCTCAGTCTGACCTACAGCTCTACATTTAGCAAAGCTCATGCTCCCTATTAATTTGCTGTGACTTAGCAGTGTGAATGTTGGACTTCTGCAGAGAGATCACTGCTTCTATACAGCCAGTAAGGGTCTTTCTCTACAACAGGGGTACCCAACCTTCTCTGAAGAGCAAGGGCCACTTAAGCAACTTGGTAACCGGTCGCGGGTCACAATGAGCGGAGCGGGCAGATGGCAGATCCATGTCCACTTTGCAGATCCATGTCCACAGCCTGCTCTACTCTATAGGCCCTCCGATCCGATCCACCCAGATGGAAGGGGATGGATCTCCTTCTGTTTTATTTTTTTTTTAGTGGATCGGATTGGAGGTAGGTGGATGTAAACGGACACAAGTCCACCATAGAGGTGAATGGAAGGTTTGTCTGAAAAACAGCCTAAGGCGGCTTTCATACTGATGTGCTGCGGTTTACCCACACCACGAGTATAGCTCAGTGCACCTGTGGCTTTCCTGTGGATTATCTACACTTTGCCATAAACTTCTATTAAATCCTGCAGATATGGTGCACTTTCTGATATCACACCAAAACTCCTGCAATTAGGAGTTTTGGTGCGCTTTCAAAAAGCTCATCAAATCCACAGATAATAACAGAGGTTTATGGCTCGGTGCAGGTAACCGTGCACTCTGGTGCACCCCATAGCAAGTGGCTTGATATGGAGGCAACCGCAGATAAAGAGGAGCCGAGAGTGAAGGCAGGGGACCCCAGAAGAAGAGCACAGAGCAGGTAAGTATAGCATGTTTATTATTTGAAATGAAAAAAAATTATCCTTTACAACCGCTTTAATGTTGCGCTTATTTTCCTCTGAGGCATGTTGATACACCGGAATATTATGTATTCTCAGGCCAGTTTCACACTGGAACAGATGAAAAAACAATAGGCGGCACTAGAGGAGTAATGCTGGTGCTGTATTTATTAACCATAATCAGCCATACAGGGTACAAAGAAGGAAGTTTCACACTTGGGCGGTGGGGTTGGTAGCAAGAAAGCACCGATGGTTTTAGCTGCACTTTATCGCTTTTATATCGGCGCTTTGGCGCCACTATTTGGGCGGCAGCGGCGCGCTATTAACCCCCAAGAAGGGGTTAAAAATGGGTTAAAAGCACCGGCGCTTCCGAAGTGGTGTTCAGCTGCTTCGGAAAGCGCTGCCCATTCATTTCAATGGGCAGGGGCGGTGGAGGAGTGGTGTATACATCACTCCCGCTCCGCCCCAAAGATGCAGGACTTTTTTTCCTGTCCTGCAAGCGCACTGCCCCAGTATGAAAGCACTTGGTCTTTCACACTGGGGCTGCAGAAGAGGCAGTTTACAGGCACTTTTCAGGCACTATTTTTAGCGCAAAAACGCCTATAAAATGCTTTAGTGTGAAAGGGGTCTTAAAGATTTGTTGCCTGTTCTTTTGAAATATTTACTGCAATCTGAGTTGTTTGTTAATATAATGAATGTATGTGATCCATAGTTAGTGGTATCTGGAACATGGAGGGTGCTCAGTAATGTATTTAAATGGCAACAGTACAACTAAAAAAAAGCCCCCAATAAGCATTAAGCAGTAAGTTGTGCACAATGGGCAGGGTCTGCTGTGGCTGGCCCATGGCAGACCCTACCCACTTTTCAGTAGCCTGTAGTGAAGCTAATAGGGACAGTGAAGGTGGAGGATGTGCACTCCGCAATGCACTGTATACATGCATGGTCATTCGTTGAATGCCACCTAACACACGTGCACAACATTAACTAACACATGTGTAGGAAGGTGCAGTCTATTTTCTCCAGGAACAGGGTTCCTCTATGGTTTCCTGTGTCACTAGGGCAGTGATCCGGTTGGATGCTGACCGCCTATGTGACGCTCGTGGTCATTTTGGGTCAGGCAGAGTCTACTTAAGACCCTGGCTCCTGAGTTTGGTGCGCATTTAGCATGTGGGTGGTATAGACAGGTCACCGGTCTGAGTAGGGAAAGCATAAGGATCCGCCACTCTTACTGGAAATCTCCCTGCTCGGGCACGGACCAGCAAAGCTGCATTCCACCCCTCAAGACAGGCACTGTCAGTTTGGCTGTGAATTGCTCCGCTACAATCTGCTGTTCATCTGTATTTCTGGTCGGGCTGTATTCCCGACTTCTTGTTATACTCTGTTCTTTCTATTACATCTGGACTGTGTGTGTGTGTTACTGCCGCCCCACCAGTGTTAATTTCATCATCCCACCAGGGTTCCCCTAGGCCATATACAAAAGATCTGTCAAGCCTACGCCGAGGCACGCTGCTCCCCATTTCCGCTTGGGCCCCCTATGGGTCTCACTGGTAAGGTTTGGATCCATGCCGGTGGTGATGCTCCCAATTTATAGACACACAGTGGCACCTGTCTGCTCCTTTGCTTTTATTGTGTGATTTCTTGACACTGATTCACTTGGACCTAGGACAAAACCTTGAAGGTTCTGGAATGTCATAACCTACTCCCCTTGATGAAGACTTTTACCATTATTGTTGAAACGCATTGGGATTTCTCCTGTCCTTACATCCATGGACAGTTGTTCACTAGGTTATCCATTCCTCATGGCTTCCTGAAGCCACATGTATTATATGTCTCTTTCCAGTGATTCAGCAATTATTTTAATGTTTAATGTTTACCAATAAACTATACTTTTTATTCTATTACTGTATCCTGGTCCGTTAAAGTCCCACCTTTTTGAGGATTTCTCTTGTTCATTGTATCTCTAGGGATGTGGGCAGGATACAGTATACCCAGGTAGTTGACAGAACCCTATTTCTAAAGGTCATTAAGGACCATCCAAAGTAAATATGGTACCTTAATGCAACAAGGGTCAACACATAAAAATAACTTGTTTCTGTGCTTAGAGTGATGTGAACAGGCCCCTTATATAGACACTAAAGCTATTTTAAAAACAAATAAGCAGTATTAGATGAATAAAGGTAGCTTTTATGGGATCTGAGAACACAGAGCCATTCTTAACCACTTGCCGACCGCCCACCGCAGCGTGACGGCGGCAAGGTGGCTCGTTATCGCGAAACACCGTCACCTGACCGTGGACACGATAACTAGCATTGTGAGCGAGCTTGTCGCCGGAGGCGTGCTCGCGTGCTCACTGTGTCTGGGGAGGGGCCAGAGAGCGGGTAGGGCGGACTCGTTCGGGGAGTTCGGGTATGTAAACACGGATCTCCGTTCTGACAGAGGGGGAAGGGCGGTGATCACAGGCTTCCTGTATATGGAAGCCATGATCACTCCTCTCCCCCTGCCAGCCCAGCACCAATACAGTTAGAACAGAGTGAGGGAACACAGTTAACCCTTAGAGGGCCCCCTCCAGGTTAGCCCCTTCACTGTCAATGGCATTACACAGTAATCAGTGCATTTTTATAGCACTGATCGCTGCATAAATGCCAATGGTCCCAAAAAAGTGTCAAAATGGTCTGACATGTCTGCCCTAATATCGCAGTACCACTAAAAATTGCAGATCGCCGCCATTACTAGTAAAAAAAAACAAAAAAACCCCAGAAATTAATTCTCTCAATAAACACCGATTGAGATTTTTTTAACCAAAAATATGAGGAAGAACCGATGAAAAAATGTTTTTTTATATATTTTTTTTGGATTTGTATTCTAGCAAAAAGTAATAAAAAATGTTTTTTTATGCAAAATTGTCGCTCTTTTTTGTGTTTGCGTGCAATTACTGTCTGGTGTCTGTGAGATACTCCTTTCCAAGGTGGAAACTAATTATGGGTATTCAGGCTGACAGCAACAGTGTGGAAAGCTCTCCTAGCTGTTTGGGAATCTGAGCATTACATATGTACAGAATAAATCATGTTCCTTACTATCCTGCCCGTATGGAGGGGGTGCAGTGCTGAAATACTCTGGTGCTCTGTCTCTAAGGGTGGGCACCAGGGAGGTACCAAGTATAGGAGACCAGAGAAAAATTCCCAGTGCACACATTTCAAGTTTGTCAGTTAGGTGGGTTCTGCAGGAACCACTGGCTGGAGACTGAAAACTCTAAGTACAGAGAATATGGAACCAGCATACCATGGATCTCCAAATAGGCTCCAATGCTTTATTTGAGGATCACATCACAGCAAAAAGAAAAAAAATAATCAACATCTCAGGGCCATGCAAGACCCATTCATCCAGAATATAAGAGAACCCCAGTGGTGGGGTACATGCTGGCATGTAAATATTTACAACAGCCAGCCTGACATAGACCATACCTTGCCTATCCCCCTTGAAGTATGCTACCCATTCCTGGGAACCCAGTATGGGAATCATGAACCTCTGAACACTGGAAAGCTCACTGAGCCAAAGCCTGCTGTCTTACAATAAGATGGACCCTGCTAACATTTTGCACTAGATTCTAATGGGTTTTAGATACCCTTCTTTCAGACCCTTTAAAAGAATCAGTAGATCACATTATTACCTACGAAAAATACATTAAGTCATTAGTGCTTAATATAAACATTGATTTAATCATTACTGTTGACCTTTGCTTGAGTCGTTCAAATTATATCTGCTGTGTTATTCAATTATTTCAAATCATAAAGCATCTAATGGAAAGGCTGGAGATAGAATTCTGTCCAATGGTGGATAATAGAGTATCATGGCGGCCTCATTACATTTAATACTTTACGGATTATTTATTAAGCTGAGATAACGCCAGGCTGCGGTATCCCAGTTTAATAAGTAATCCCAGTTTCATATTATTATCTAGCTTTGATTCTGATCTTATAAGTATCATGATACTAAACCAAGATGATTACAGAGGGTCATGTGCAGTTCAATGTAACAGACTGACAAAAAAAGTGGAAAAACTGTTTATCTTTGAAGAAAAACTAAATTTGGTTTTCTTGACATGCTCTTGCTTTAAAGTGAACCTGTCATCTACACACAAAAGAACACGACACCTGAGTCTATTTAATAATGACAGGCGAGTTTGATCACCCACTGACTTCTTATCTCTCTTATGTACTCCAGCAGAAGACCTCTGCCCCAGAATTCCCAGCTCTAACCCTGCTGTGGCCAGTGTGACGGGATTCCCTTTTAATTTAATTTTGGTAACTGTAGCAGGAAGTGTGAGCCTAGTAATGAACAGACTATAAACAATAATATGAAAAAAAAGGATCACATCTCTTTCAGAACTTTTGGTGATACCATAAAGCGCTGCGTAAACTGTTGGCGCTATATAAATCCTGCTATAGTAATAACCGAGAGATGGCGCCCTAGACAAATGTGTTAATTATTGGCCTGTATTAGTTGCAGCCCCTTTAAAAGTGTAGAACACTACGACTGTGATTTTAAATGAAAGGTGTTGGCGCTGACTAGGCTGATGAAGATTAGTGCTGATAAAAATACCGTGCCTGCAATATACTCAACCTTGCACCAATCATACATAAGTGAACTAGGACCTAGATCATAAAACACAACTAAATTCATAAAAAACTTAAATCATAAAAATTAGCATATATTATAAAACATAGTGCTTGACAGTCCATAAGTGTATCCCAACACCATGTGAATCCTTCTTTCTCTTGCAAGTGACTATTCCACCAGTGCTCATCCAAAGGTAAAGATGGCAACTCACCAGACAAATTTGACCCCTTTGTACAGGATGGTCAAAACACGCATTTGAGAAGCCTTATGTTTCCTATAAGTTGGTTCCTCTCCATTGAAAGTGTAGACTGGTTGTACAATAATAAAAATGACTCCACAGTAAATCATGTATGATAATAATAATAATAATACCCAAATATGTTAAAGACCTCTCAACAGATTTCGACAGATTGATATTCACTGTGGATCTTCCAATGTGCAGATCACCCTTTTACCTGTTTTTGATTCCACAAACTATCACTCATTATGCTCTCTGTACCACTATATCCACTAAACAATTAGGCATATCTACTGGAGTCACATTCAGTGTGCTTATCACATATGTTCAGGCCGGGCTCCAAGAGAACTTGTGCTGTACGAAAACTTCCTATGACCTGGCTAGAAGGACCCTCCATTACTTTGGGGCCCCTATGCTGTAGCACAAGCTGCATATTCAACATTATGGTCCCTGGGTGAGTTAACCTTTAGGGCTCATACATACGGGCATAATAGCAAAACGTTGGAACCAACGTCGGGCAAAAATTGGCATCATAAATGCAATTTCGTCGGCGTTTTGCATCTACGTTATTGAGCATCAGTGAGCATCGGCGTCAATAGGGGTTTTGATTAAAAAAAAAAAAACATTCCTCTGTTATTTTTTAACCTGAAAATGCCAGCGCTAAAAACGCTGGTTAACGCCGCTATGCCGTTAATGCGCGTTAGACGGCTCTGCGTCAAAAACGCCATAACATTACAGCCTCGTTCGATTTACAGCTTAAGAACGCCGACGCCATCTACAGCTCAAAAACGTCTGCGTTTTTATGGGGCCATTGAATAACACGGAGCTCTGCAAAAAATGTGGCGGTAATAAACATCCGTGTGTATGAGGCCTTAAGTGAGAGAATCATGATCCTTATGCTAAGCAACAAAATTGTGATTCTCGTTTTAGCCAGAATCATGCAGTTCTACTGTGCACTGTGAGGTGGAGGAGGGTAGATGAGGCAGCTGGATATGCTTTTTGAAGAGTCTTTCTATGTGCTTTGATAAAGCCCTGTGCACAATCAACAATTACCACTCTTTATGTGCAACTGGGCTCCAGTATTTCATGGTGACCGGAAACCCACCATAGCAATGAAAAGTCACCGTGGGGGACACACACGTGTAGACAGGAAGTGGCTGCACAGAGGCAGCAGAAGATCAGCAGCACTGGAATATATCTTTCACTTTTTTTGTGTATTTTATTTAAAGTGTCACTAAGGCTTCATTTAGCTGTGCAGTTGGGTGGTAAAAATGTGCAGTAGAGACATGTTTTTGCCACCCACCAACTCCATTAGGCAGCACCTGAGGGCATTTTACATGCCGCAGGCACGATGCATTAGGCATAATAAGGAGTTTCCCCATATAACAGTTTTTTAGTGTCACTCTTTCTGGCCGGCCTATAACCCTGATGTAACGGTGTCACGTTGGAGTTATTGACTGGCTGCTCTGCTGTAAGTTAGGATTAGGGGACGCAAATTACTTGCCTTACCCTGGACACTGACAGCCCACACTACGCTAAAAAAAATCTGGCTGCTAACTTTTTTAGCTGGCTCCTAGAAGCAAATTTGTCAATCCCTGGGTGGACGGATGCTGCAGCCACCTAGGTAAGTGTGATTCAAGAAAAAAAGGGGTTCCCATACTTCTCTTTTAAGGTAAAAAAACTTCTGAGCACACCCCCCCCGCCTTTTTATTTATCTGGGCCCCATCTCAATCCAATAATGTGCATGAGAGCAACGGATCGGGGTCTCTCCCTCCTCATTGGCTCATACAGCAGTGGGAGCCATTCGCTTCTGCTGCTGTCAACCACAGCCAGTGAGCCAATGAGGAGAGAGTGGGGGGTGGGGCCAAGCCAAGTTCTGTGTGTGAATGGACATAGTCCATTCACAGGAGCTTGGATTAGGAGCGAGCCTGTTCGAGTGCCACCACAGCAGTGAGGGCGGAGCCAAGCTGCATTTTCTGTGTGAATGGACATAGCCCATTCACAGGAGCCTGGATCGGGAGGAAGCCTGATCGAGTTGCCACCATAGCAAGAGGCTTGCTACTGGGGGCACTTGGCAGGGGGAGGAGTCAGGACCGCTGGCAGGGGACCCAAAAAGAAGAATCAGTGCTGCTCTGTGCCAAACTATAGCACAGAGCAGGTAAGTATAATATGTTTGTTTTTTTTATGAATACCTTTAGAATTACTTTAACAGGGTTGGAGTCAGAGTTCTGTCAAGGTTACTTGAGTTCTATCAAACCAAACGCAATAAACCATGTCCTTATGGACCTGTACTGTGCACAGAGGCATCGTAATGCTGAAACAGAAAAGGACATTCTCTAAACTGTTGCCACAAGACTGGAAGTGCCACAAATGTCTAAAATGTCATTGTACTGTATGCTGTAGTATTAACAGTGCCCTTCAGTGAAAACACTCAAACCTAATCACTGGAAGGGATAGATAGATAGATAGATAGATAGATAGATAGATAGATAGATAGATAGATAGATAGATAGATAGATAGATAGATAGATAATAGCTAAATGTAAACAAAGGGGTCAGTTTGATTGACAGTGCATGGCAGTGGGTGGGGTTTAAAAGCTGCTATTGCACTGAATAGCGGATAGCAGTTATCAATCCACCCACTGCCACATACTGTCAATCAAAAGTAAAGTGGACCTCAAGGGGAACTAATCTCTCAGTTCCCGATCAGAATCTGCCCACCTCTAGTACAAAACTTCTCAGCCATTGTGATAGGTGTAGTGACCAAGGAGGGAGGGCAGGAGTTTACTGAGGGATTAGTGTCCAGTATGGAGACCCTTTATTAATTCCCCAGAATATATACAGAATATATTTACTATATATATACACTGGAGATCAAAATTAGAGAACAACCTACAATTTCCTAAATTTCAAGGCCACTGCTTAGTCCTATTAGCAATTATCAAAACAGGAGAAAAATAGCAGTTTTTTAAGCATATTTCACGAGTTACATATATTTTGACACACAGAATAATAAACATCAATGTGATTTGAAAAAGAACATTGATCAAACTGAGAGAACACTTTAAGATACCTCCCAGTTATTGGTGTTAATCTGGCACCTTGTGCTAATGTCTTTAATTATCTGACAAACCTTATTTAACTGGCAGCCTAATTTTCCGGTTTTCACTGACTTTGCAAGATGGTGAGCCATTCTAAAGTGACTGAAACCCTCCGACAGCAGGTTGTTCAGATAAAGGCCAAAGGGATCACCCTTTCAGACATAGCAAGAGAAGTTTGTCATTCCAAATCTGTGATTTCTAGAATATTACATCTTTACGTCGTCACAAACTCATTCAAGTCCCCCAAGAAGGCTGGTCTTCCACGTAAGACAAATGCAAGAGAGGACAGGATAATGCAGGGAAAATCTCAATGGGAAATCAGTTCAATACTGCAGCTGCGATTGCTCACCAGTTCAGCACTGAACGGAGTAAGGATCTGTCTCGTCATACAGTGTCTCACCATTTAAGAGACTGAAAGTCCACTCTGCCGTGACCAAACCTCTCATTAGCAGAAAAAATAAAAAGGCTAGACTAACCTTTGCTGAGGAGCATGTTGTTTGGATAGAGGAGAACTGGCCCAAAGTTCACTTAAAGCGGAGTTCTACCCTTTCCTTATATTTATTAAAAGTCAGCAGCTGACTTTTAATGAACAGATACTCACCCGTCTCCCGGTCCAGCGATGGAGCCGCACGGAGCCTCGCTCCTCTTCCCCTCAGCCGCGGCTTCACCACCGGGCGCACACTGCGCATGCGCGAGCGCCACTGCACTTTGTGATTGGTCCTGAAGTCTTCTAGGACCTGTCCTGTGTCCCAGAAGACTTCGGGAGGGAGGGGGGAAGGAGACCTTCCACTTCCAATCGCCTAAGGAGACCGGGGCGGAAGTACCCGAAAAATCGGGTATCCCCACCTCCTCCCCAAAAGCTCAGTTTCAGCATCCGGAGCTGGGGAGGAGGACTTAAAGCGGAAGTTCCACTTTTGGGTGGAACTCCGCTTTAAGTGATGAAAACAAGTTTAATTTACTTGGGTCCGATGGGAAACATTAAGTTCGTTGTCAAACTGGGGAAAGACTGAACCCAAAGTGTGTAAAGAAGTCAGTGAAAGGGGGAAGCGTCATGGTTTTAGGGGATGTTTTCTGCAGCAGGAGTTGGGCCTCTTACACAGCAACATGGCAGAGTGAATGCAAATGTTTATCAGAGCCTTCTTCAACAACATGCGGTTCAGCCAGCGCAATTTGCATGCACGACAATGCCCCCTGTCACACAGCAAAACAGGTAAAGCAATTACTTGACGTTGAAAACATTCAAATAATGAAATGGCCAGCCCAACGTCCTGATCCAAACCCAATAGAAAACCTCTGGAAAATCCTTGGTGACAAAGTTATGGCCAAGAAACCCATTACAGTCACTGAATATCAGAGAAACAGACACGATCGTCAACGCATGCGCACGAACGCTCGCCTGGGACGATCACATCCACGCATGCGCACGAACGTTCGTCCGGCAAGGCGCAATCCGCGTCTTCAGCGCAACCAATGAGGTTGGTTGCTGCCCTATAAAAGGCGGCCTCTGTGTCACACAAATCGCTGGATTGTCTCAGCTCACCAGTGTTCCTGAAACCTGTGTCCTGTGTTCTGCCTGAAACTTCTGTTGTGACCCGGCTTGTTCCTTGACCTTGCTCCTGAACGTCTCCATTGTCTTTGACCTCTGGCCTGCCTCACGGACTTCTCTTCTGCCTGAATCCTGTGTTTGACCCCTGGCTTGTTAACCGGACTCTGCCTTATCTTGCCTCTTGTATCTGAATTACAGACTGTCCTCCTGTGTTTGACCTCGGCTTGGCTCCCGGACTTCCTCGCTGCTGCTGTCTGTGCTGACCCAGCTACACTGGTCACCTGTCTCCACCTCCTGAGTTGCTGCATCCTTACCAGGCCTTTTCAGACTATCCTTCCTAGAGACTTTACCTGTTGGAAGTCTGTCATCACTGGATTCCAGTCCCTACGGTCCTTCAGCATACATCTACTCAAGTCTGTTCGCAGCTCTGGTGACCCGTGCTTCTTTGCGCATCATACCTCCTGTTCCCAACCTCAGGGGTATACTGCGTTCAGCCGCAAGGGGAGCCTCCCTCAGCATTTCGGCCTCGGATCAGGTACGTGACACTGAACTGTAGAAGAGACTGGAAGAGTGGAACAAAATCCCACCAGAGCAGTGCGAGAGACAAGTGATGTCCTGTGGCCGTAGATGTGCTGAAGTCATTGAAAGCAAGGGCTTGTACACTTCCTACTAATTGTTGATTGTTGTAACCTTCAGAAATATTAGTTGTAATCTTTCACTGTGCTAGTCATTGCTGTTCTCTAATTTTGATTATTGTGTTTTCTACAAAATAAAGCTAATTTTTGTTGAAGTGCCTTGGCTATTTTGAAACACCCTGTTCTATTAGCATGGTATAGCCACAACAAAAATTCCATCAAATGTTGAGCAATTAAGATTACATTATTTCTGAAAAAATCAAGTGTTCATAAATTCTTCTCTAATTTTGATCTCCGTTGTATCTATGGTATATATACCTTAAAAACAACACCGATATGGTACGATTATCTTGTCCCACAAAGTTTT
>BLSH010523831.1:363765-377301 GCA_018402905.1 Glandirana rugosa | reverse complement strand
GGACCCAAGGAAAAATAAGGGTAGGACGGACAATTTGTAATAAAGGAAGTTCACGGGGAACTGGAACTGACTGTAAGTCACATCTAGTTTCCTTTGTCTCCGCATAAATTTGTGATGACTTTCTTTATTTCGTTTTGAATTGTCCAATACTTTCATTTTCTAATTGAAGCTTTCATTGCAAAACACCAATTACCATGAAGGAATGTAAAGAACCCGTCGCTTTTGAAAAGCCACAAAGTAACGGCTTGAAAAGGAAAGTCCAATTTTGCTTTATTTCTTTCAGTAGTGTTTAAATACGCCTCTGTTTCCTTTGATCTACACTGAATGTCAGTCAAGGTCAAGGGGCACTTGAAGGAAATAATGTTTAACAGGCAGGATGGGAATAAAAAGGAACCCAGGAGTTTGGCCTACGCAGAGATGAGCTCATCAATAATACCAGCTGTGGACCTCAGGCTGCACTGACCAAATAAGGAAACTTTTTACCAGTCTCATCCCTCAGGAGTTCCCGGGATTCCGAGAACTCATTGTGGTGACCACTTTTTTGTGTCCCTAGTTCAATAAATCAGACTTAAACTATGTCCCACCAGCTACTACTAAGCTAGTCCCAGCATGTTAGGCTATCACAAGCCTGGGGAGACACAGACTGTCTGAGTTTGCAGACAAATTTTTCACTATTAAAAAATGTTTCTCCAACCAGATGCAGATTTGCACATCAGCTGTTTAAAGGAATGTTTTCTTTGGCAATATTGGTATAGAAGGTGAAAGAAGACCCAGATGTGACCAAACTCTAAAAGTACAGCGAAAGGCTCCGGTATGACGGTGTAAAGAAGTCTCAAATTCAGTTACTATGTGATGCACAAGTCTCATGACGTAAACAAAAAGCTTCCTTTACCTTCTCACACGCGCCCTCTCACAGATGTTGCAGCTCACAGTGGGAGGGTTTCAGCAGCAGAGGCAGAGCTGTCAGTTCAGAAAGTGGTCAGCAGGACTAGATGTGGCCAGGTGCTGATTGAGAAGCTACAGGCTTATGAATCAGCAGTGTCAATGCCACACCCCCTGCAACATTTTTTCATCCCACTACAGTGTAAGCAGGTACAGCATATATGAGAGTGGCAACTCTGCTATGAATGCAGAAGCAGTGCAGCGCTGTTGCCACACCATCACAGGAAGGTGTATTTTCTGGAGTTCGCAGACAGGAGCAAAAGGTATTTGTGGGACTTAACAGGGGAGCTATGAGAATCCTTTACACTTTAATTGCAGGAAAACGATATTCTTTTTGGCTTGAATAGCGAAAGGGTTGAAGCCTCTGTCAGGTTTCTGTGTCCTGTGGCAGGACGAGCCTGTGCCATGGGTTACTATGGCGGTCTAGACCAGATTTTATAGGAAGCAGGCACACTAATGATGCAGGTGTGTGCTGCATTAATCTTGGAGCCATTATTAGAGCTCAAAGCCCCACCCACCCGAGGCGGTCAGTGTGTAAAGGGAGCAGTGAGAGGTGCATGTCTGCACCATGCTGTCCAGGACAGGACAGACCAAGGACCAACTCTGTCAGGTTTCTGTGTCCTGTGGCAGGACGAGCCTGTGCCACGGTTTACTATGGCGGTCTAGACCAGATTTTGTAGGAAGCAGGCACACAAATGATGCAGGTGTGTGCTACATTCATCTTGGAGTTAGAGCTCAAAGCCCCATCCTCCCGAGGGAGTCAGTGTGTAAAGGGAGCAATGAGCGGTGCATGTCTGCACCGTGCTGTCCAGGACAGGACAGACCAAGGCCCAAGCCTGACAGAGAGTCCATGAGGGATACAGCAGCTGGGAAGCAGCAAGGAATGACACAGAGCTGAGGTACAGCATCTGTGCATGAACACTGGGACATGTTTGATGGTGAGGGGGAGAAGTAAAGCAGTAGCCCCAGTGTGGGAAGACACACCTGTAGGAGCTTTTCTCCACATTTGCCAGGGTGACAACAAATACTTTTGCACAAACATCTTCACTCCAAATTGGAGCCACCGGTTTCTTGCGCTCTCTGCCAGCCCCTGCAAGCTGAACAAACTTTTTAACACAGTTATTTTCAAATCAAGAAAATTTTGGCGTACTGTCTCTTTAAGACTTGCAAAACAATACACCTTTCCTTGCAGGTACACTCCCTGCTGCACAGTAATAGCAGCGCAGTCTCTGGCAAGTCACGTTTTTTCACATTTGAGGATCAGGAACTCTGCCATCTCTTGCACGCATCAATCCACCAATTGTGACAAGTTAGGGTTTTGTAGCTCAGTGGTAGGACCAAAACAGAGAGTTTACTCCATGGCAGAAGTATTTTTCAGGGCTTTCCTCCTCACTTTTATTTAAAAGAAAGTCAAATGTTCAAATAGGTATGTCTTCCCATGCAGGGGGTTCTCACCATTTATACCACCAAAACATAGGATGCAGCCTTCTGGCTCTGTTGACAGCTTTACTGCTCCGATTAGTACCTTTCCATCAAACACGTTCCATTGTTTGTGCACAGACGCTGTATCTTTCCTTGCAGTTTTCCAATGGCTCTGTCCCTCATGGACTCTTTGTTAGGCTCGGGCCTTGGTCTGTCCTGTCCTGGACAGCACGGTGCAGACATGCACCTTTCACTGCTTTGAGCTCTAACTCATCATTACATCATAACCTGCATCATTAGTGTGCCTGCTTCCAACAAAATCTGGCCTAGACCGCCACGTTAAACAGTGGCACAGGCTTGCCCTGCCACAGTCTCCATTGGCATAGCTCCCAACTGTCCCTGATTTGGGGGAACTGTCCCTGGTTTGGAACAAAAAGTCCCTCTGTCCCTCTTTCCTCCTCATGTGTCCTTCATGTTGGTCTGATCTATAAAGTTGTATATAAAGTGCACTATTTATCTTTTAAAAAGTGTTTCCCAGTGCTAAACCTTTCATCCAATTTCTAAATTGATGCATTTGTAAATTTCAAAAGACAGTATAAAAGAATAGTAGTGGTAAAAAAAAAAGGAAACACACTTGTGGGTTTAACTATTTTTTTTTTTTGCATGATCCTTCTTTAAGGGAGTGTGGCAGGGGGTGTGTCCTTTGCCTACATACGTTTGCTAATAGGTGTCCCTCATTCCCATCCCAAAAAGTTGGGAGGCATGCCCATATTTTCTGTGACTGTACAGGAAGTGAGGGGAAATCTTTCCTATGGAACACAGACAATAGTAAAACCTTTGGTAGAGTGGGTAAGGGTTTAAATGACTGTTTATTTTTCATTGCTATCTGCATCCCTAACTGGTCCAAGAAAGCAATGGAAACTCAACAGAAAGTCTTACCTTTACCCTCATTCAAAATAAAAAGAAATTACCTAAAGTTTCACTTTGATGTATAACTAAAGGCAAAATGTTTTTTTAGTTTTGAATAGAGTGGAGACGTATTAGAACACCTGTCAGGTTTTTACTGCTGTCTTTACCCCATTAGGGAGATTCGCCCCCTCTATTTGTCCTGTTTACCATTATCACTAAGTGAAAGAAAATCCCACCTTTTGGGTTGTCCCCAGAGCAGGAATAAAAAGGAAATATTCCAATGGAAACACACGTTCTGATCACAACTAGGGATTCCCTCACTTTGGAGGAATTTCCCTTTTCTTCCTGTTTTGGCTATGGGACAGGAAATGAAGGGAAACTCACCAATGGGACACAAATGGCAAAAAAAGAAGCTGACAGTGGTTGTAATAAGCCTCTATCATTCTACCCAAAATTATTATTTTTTAAATTGCCTTTAGTTCTTTAGTTGTACTTTAAAGCCCCCATTACACCATCTACACATTAAGCGAATATATGTCCAGATAGCCAAACTCCAGCAGAAACTTTTTATTGAGTTTTAAACAGTTTTTGGTTTGGATAGAGTAAGGAAGGGTTATAAAGGACTAAACTTCTGCTATGTTTTTTTTGTGGTCTGTGTTCCCGCTGGGGAAATGCCCTCCTCTACTTGTCCTGCTAATCACTGTCAGGCTCAATTCAAATGTGATGTTTCTGGAAGGCGTGACAAAGCACACAAAAAAATCACACGTTTTGCCATGGGAAATATGCTACAAACACGCATCACACTTAATTAATTGCTAATGACACCTCAAGCGTGAGTAGCAGGCGTGCAATTGCTGCCACACTCTGCATCAAAAAAGGTTTCTTTGGGGTGTCTGTCGTGCACAGGGCAGCCCATAGAAGTGAATGTAAAAGCAGAAAAGCTCCAAAATGTACAAAAAAAGTCACGAGCTGGAACACGAGTTCCAACTACTCTTGGGTGTGAACCCAGCCTCACAGAGACAGGAAGTAAGTGGAAATCCTACGTTTTGGAATTGCCACTAGGACAATAATAGTTGCCATTAGAGCTGGACGTGATAGAGGAGTCCCACAGTGACTGGTCAAGTCCCATAGTGTTGGTTCCAAAACCAGATGGAACTATAAGGATTTGTAATGATTTCAGGAAGTTGAACAGCATGTCTAAATTTGATGCGTACCCAATGCCTTGGGTCGACGAACTTGTTGATAGATTGGGAGGTGCCCGATACATAACTACTTTAGATCTGACTAAAGGTTATTGGCAGATACCCCTAACGGAGTCTGCAAAAGAGAAAAACGTGTTTTCTACCTCTGAGGCGTCCTTCTAGTATAAGCGGATGCCTTTTGGCTTGCATGGTGCTCCTGCACAGCCCGGATTGAAAATCGCATTTGCCCCAGGTGCAAGCAGTAGTAGATTCCCTTAGGAAAACAGGACTCACTGCCAACCCCAAAAAGTGTGCCATAGGCTTGGAGGAGGCTAAATACCTTGGCTACATTATTGGTCGGGGGATGATCAAGCCTCAGATCAATAAGATTGAGCCAGTTCAAAAGTGGCCCCAACCTATAAATAAAAAGCAAGTTTGTGCATTTCTTGGGATCACAGGGTACTACAGGCATTTTATACCCAATTTTGCCACCATTGCAGCCCCACTGATGGATCTGACGAAGGGTAGAGGGTCTGTCATGATCAAGTGGAATCCTGAGGCAGAGAAGGCATTTCAAATGTTGAAGCAAGACCTTTGTGCACAACCTGTGCTCGTGACCCCAGATTTCACAAAGCAGTTTGTGGTGCAGACACCTCTGATGTGGGACTGGGTGCTGTATTGTCCCAAGTCAGAGACAGGGAGGAACACCCAGTGGTTTACCTTAGCAGAAAGCTCAACAGACATGAGAAAAACTATGCCATTGTTGAGAAGGAATGTTTAGCTATCAAATGGGCCTTAGGAGCCCTGAAATATTACCTGTTTGGGAGACCATTCAAAATAGTCACTGATCATGCCCCTCTTAAATGGATGTGTGATAACAAAGGGAAAAATAGTCGGTGACAAGGTGGTTCCTTGCTCTTCAAGTATTTAGGTTCACAGTGGAACATAGAGCTGGGAAGCTCCAAATAATGCAGATGCCCTTTCCCGTATCAATTGTCTGGTTGGGATAGTTGCTCAGCCACAGGGGCTTGAGTGGGGGGGGGCGCATATGTGGCGTTATGAAAGGCAAGGTGATCGATGGACATTATGTTTCACCTCACATGCGTTCACTTGCAGGAAAATAAGGTAGAATTTGGTCTGGGTTTTTACCAGCCACCTTGGCAGGGTGAATTCCAGACCAGATTCTGCGGTCCACTTGTGTCCATCAACAGGTGGTATGAAGGAAGCAGGTCTGGATCAGATTACTGTTCTGGCCTGGGACTCAGGAGCCATCAAACCTGAGAGAGCAGATAAACTGAACTTTGCTTTGTGACTGAAGCGAAAGGTTTGCACTATCTTTGTTTTGTGAATGACTGGGAGAAACCCTTCACGTCAGATTTAGGAAACTGGAAATGTTTAGTTAATGTCTGGATGGCAAGATTTATTTTCTGTTTTGTTTACTTGACTTACCTGCAACCTTTTAAATAAACCTGGCTACAAGTCAGGTTTTAAGAAAGCCTGCCGTTTGGACTACCTTTTTCCCAGGGAAGGCGATCCCCATTGAGCTAACCCACCACAAGGGGCACAGACAGCAAAACAAATGTTACAGGGGTGTTACACTTAAAACAATGTACCTGTTCTAACTTACATACAAATTCAAATTAAATGAGTTGTAAAGTCAGAAGGGTTTTTTATCTTAATACGTTCTATGTATTAAGATAAAAAACCTTCTGTGTAGCAGCCTCCCCAGCACTTCCTACTTACTTACCTGAGCCCTATGTCTCTCCAGCGATGTCTATGAGTGTCTTAGCCATCCAGGACTCTCCTCTTGACTGACTGAGACACAGCAGCAGCACCATTGGCTCCTGCGGCTGTCAATCAAAGTCAGTTAGCCAATCAGGGGAGAGAGGGGGCAGGGCCGGGTCAGGGCTCCATGTCTGAATGCACACATGGAGCTGTGACTCTGCTCGGGTGCCCCCATAGCAAGCTCCTTTCCATGGGGGCACTTGACAGGGGGGAGGGGCCAAGAGCAGCGAAGAAGGACCCAAGAAGAGGAGGATCCAGGTTGCTCTGTGCAAAACCAACTGCATGGAGGAGGTAAGTATAACATGTTTGTTATTTTTTTTTTAAAAAAGACTTTACAATCATCTTGTTTGTAACCCAGGGGCTGCCTGTAGTGGTTTTAAACCCTTTCCTACTTTATCAAAAACTATAAGAAGACATTTTGGCCATATATTTACTCTTCTCTACTCTATTGAAAGCTACAATATAATTTTGGCTGGAGTTAGGCTTAATTACTTGGATAGCCATTACAACTTGGCCAAATGAGGGGCCTTTCATCAATCCAGGCGGATGTCATATGAAAGAGTGGCGTTTTTTTTAAGGCCAGTATACAGGAGGCCATATATTTAAATTGTATCTGTGTATTTAGTGATTTTCTTTAAAATGTCTAAGGCTTCCCTTTAACAACCACTAGTCAGAGGCTTACAGAGCCAAGATGAAATGACACAGACTAATGATTGATTTCCTCACTAGAGATAGTTGGTGATATTTTTCCAGGACCGTTGGCTCGTCTTGTAGATAGAGTTTTAGAATCGCTTACTCCATCAAACACCACAAGAGTAGAAGAAGAATATTTCCATTCATATAAATATATACATTCATTGCATGGCTGCTAAGCCATACAGTCCTCCAGGGACAAAGAGGAATGATTAAACTACTTATCGCCGAGTTCACAATCGTAGCATCAAATAATTGTGTTTTGCTGCAACATTAAATAACTCTACAGAGGGGGAACTGAGTGATGGCTGGAAACATCCAAATAGCCTTTATTATTCCTAGATAGTGTAAAGACCATTTATAAATGTGTTCTGCGGCATTACCTCCATGACACAGCCAAACACTGAGCTTTGCTGAGACCGATCGGCTCACCTAGGTGCTTCCTGCTTTCTCATATAAATAGTTATCTACAAGCTAAGTTGAGTGTTTCACATAGAAGCCAAGGAAAACAAATGATAACTACTTTTCTTTCTAAGACCCTTACATCTTATCTGAATTCCTGAAACGAAAAAGGGCATAAACTCATATAAAAGTTCTGCAAAACAATTTAAAAACATGGATGTTTAGCTAAAACTTGTAATTCTTTTTTTTTCTTTTTTTTTTAATTATTATTATTTCTTTCAGCTTTGGATACAATAGAGAAGGGTTCAAACCCTGGTCAGTTTATTTTTTTGGCTGTCTCTGTCCCATTAGGGAGCTTTCCCTTCATTTTCTGTCCCAGAAACACAACGGGAAGTTAAAGCACTTGTTAACCCCCCAAAAAATGGATTCTGTCTCTTTAAAGCATGTTATACAGCACAGTGCTTGTGCTGTGCCATTTGGCCCCCTGTAACACCTGTAATACCTGGCTGATCCTGCCCTCCCCTATGTAAACTGATCATGGTTCATCATATCTGCTGAGCCTTGACATTGTGGTCAGTTTATGTGCCGCTGTCATCCGCAGCTCTCCTGTCCTCCTCTGTTCTCCTGTGTCCTCCTCCCCCCTCCCCTCCCTGCCTGTCTTCTCCTGTGTCAGTGCCCGCCCCCTCTGCTCCTGCTGCTTTCATAACTGTTAAAACTTTATATAAGCCCCTCTGTGTCCTAGTAACAAGTGCTCCTGTCTGTGTGATTTATTAAAAAAATGCCTCCTTTACCCGATTTCATAGCGGTTCCCCGTGATCATGTGACTGTCCGGCTCTCTCTCCCCTCTCCCCCTCGTGTCCTGGCTGACATCAGCAGGGGAATCTCGGCCCTGCCCACTGCATCTGTCAGCCAGGAAGAGAAGAGAGGTGGCCGGTGATGTGATTGCAAGGAACCGCTGTGAAATACGGTAAAGGAGGCATTTTTTTAAAGTTATATAAGTGGGTTAACAACCACTTTAAGGTAAATTCTCCTTCTTAGACTGTTAGAAGTTTACCACAATGCCTTCAGAAATTTTCCCTTATTTGCTATTCCAGTGACAATTTAGGATAAGTTCACCTTTGTTCACATTTTTTTTCTAAATTCCAGCTCCTCTATGGACCAATATAGCATGTATGTACTTTTTTTGCAAAAATATCAAAGCTTTCCATTAAATCTACAGACACTAACTTCACTCGTCCTCATCCATGTTTCCAAACAAAATAATTACTTCTGCCTTACTTCCTGGTCAGAATAGGTGAAAAGGGTGATCACTGATTGATTGCATTTCATTTAAAAAACATGCAGCTGGGAATGGGTGGGTATGTAGGAGGGTGGATGATGCAGGGTGTGTGCTAATGAGGTCAGCTGCTCAACTCCTTCCTGTGCCATGACCTATAGTCTGACCAGGAAGTAAAGTAGAAACTGACTGACTGTAGTTTAATGGAAAGCTTTAAAATGTTTGCAAAAAAAGTACATTAATGCTATATTGGTACATAGGGGAGCTGGAATTTAGAAAAAAAAAAGGTGAACTTATCCTTTAAATCTTTTCAATTAAACAACGAGAGAAACCCCCTGGGTGGGACTTTAATAGGCAGCAAAGCACCACAAAGAAACAATTTGTATAGATTTGTAACAAATCGTATTTATTATAAAATATTTGTCACTCTAAAATAGAGGGACACACATAATGTATAAAAGGTATATATTGTCTATACACGGATCAAGTATATGTAGTCCATCACAGGATTAACTGTGGATACATAGCTTAGATGGTGACAGAAAAGGTCCGTTGTCCAGGAATGGAAAGGGATGATGTTCAATATCCCAGTACCCAACGTTGAACGTTTCGGGTCCAATTACGGCCCTTCATCAGGGGAAATGCCAACGGAATCAAGAGTCTGTTGTACGATGTTTGAATGCACGGTTTGATCCGTTTCAACAGCATGTATTCATTCTGAAACACCTTTCCATGGATGGAAATATATTGATGTCTGTAAAGATATGTCTAAAAGATGTGTTGTCGCTTGGAGCGGGCAGGCCCCAGTGGGCCTGGGGAAGAGGTTTTGTAGAGAGGAGCCCAAAGAGATGGCCCTGTTTATTTCGTCAGAAGATTCATATATTGTATATCAGGTGGGGATCCTCAAAGGATTGTTGGAGTTTTTAATTTTTTGGTTTCTTGATTTTTGATTCTGACCGTTATCATATAGCCACCCTGGCGCCCGGGCGCCCGGAGAGGTAGGAGTCAGGGATCCACGAGGATAGGTGTGGACAGATTCCACTTTCCTCGTTTTCCATAGAAGCCGGTGGTAGATCCCCCCGGCTATATGAGAACGGTCAGAATCAAAAATCAAGAAACCAAAAAATTAAAAACTCCAACAATCCTTTGAGGATCCCCACCTGATATACAATATATGAATCTTCTGACGAAATAAACAGGGCCATCTCTTTGGGCTCCTCTCTACAAAACCTCTTCCCCAGGCCCACTGGGGCCTGCCCGCTCCAAGCGACAACACATCTTTTAGACATATCTTTACAGACATCAATATATTTCCATCCATGGAAAGGTGTCTCAGAATGAATACATGCTGTTGAAACGGATCAAACCGTGCATTTAAACATCGTACAACAGACTCTCGATTCCGTTGGCATTTTCCCTGATGAAGGGCCGTAATTGGACCCGAAACGTTCAACGTTGGGTACTGGGATATTGAACATCATCCCTTTCCATTCCTGGACAACGGACCTTTTCTGTCACCATCTAAGCTATGTATCCACAGTTAATCCTGTGATGGACTACATATACTTGATCCGTGTATAGACAATATATACCTTTTATACATCATGTGTGTCCCTCTATTTTAGAGTGATAAATATTTTATAATAAATACGATTTGTTACAAATCTATACAAATTGTTTATTTGTGGTGCTTTGCTGCCTATTAAAGTCCCACCCAGGGGGTTTCTCTTGTTGTTTAATTCATAGCTCATGGGATGAGGCAGCCACCACGGCGGCTTCACTGATTTGTGGAACAATCTCGTCTTAAATCTTTTCAACAGACTACAGTCTGCCAACTAAACTAAATGAGTAATTTATCCGATTGCCAACCAGCCACCATCGGCTGGTCGTTATTCGGCAGCAGGTTGGCTCTCCTGCACGAATTACCAAAGCTGTACTCCTGTGTGAATTGCCATGAACTGCTGTGTGAGCATGCCCACGAGTCTGACGGACTCGATGTCCGCCGGCGACCCGCAATCGCCTACTACAGAAGCAAATCAGGGATCTGCCTATGTAAACATGGTGGATCCCCGTTCTGTCAGGCGATATGACTGTGATCTACTGTTCACAGTGATCAGGAACAGTTAGATCTGTCATGTCCCTGCCAGCCCAGCCTCCACACAGTTAGAACAAACATAGGGAACACTGTTAACCCCTTGGTCGCCCCCTACAGTTTAACCCCTTCGTTTATACAGTAATCAGTGGATATTTAAAGCTCTGATCGCTGTATAAATGCCATCGGTCCCAAAAAAGTGTCAAAAGTGTCTGATCTGTCCGCCGCAACTTTGCAGTACCGATAAAAACCGCAGATCGCCATCATTACTGGTTAAAAACAAAATGCCATAAATCTATTCCCATAGTTTGTAGACACGTTACATTTTGCGCAACCCAATCAATATACATCTATTGCAATTTTATTTACCAAAAATATGTAGAAGACTATATATTGGCCTAAACTGAGGAAGATATTTGTTTTTTTTGGGATATGTATTATAGCAAAAAATAAAAAAATTTTTTTTTTTTCAAAATTGTCGCTCTTTGTTTATAACGCAGTGGTGATCAAATACCACCAAAAGAAAGCTCTATTTGTGGGGAAAAAAAGGATGTCCATTTTGTTTGCGTACAGCGTTGCATGGCCTTGCAATTGTCAGTTAATGCCGTATCGCAAAAAATGCTCTGGTCAGGAAGGGGGTAAATCCTTCCGGGGCTGAAGTGGTTAATAAAAACTGATTTTAATGCAGAATTACTGATTTCGCCTTCATTGAAATTTTGTTGTCCTGAATTCTGCCATGGGAAAATTTGCTTTAAAAAAAACAAGTGGCTTTGTTTTCTACCAACGTTGATAAAGAAAGCCAAGCTACTAACAGCCATTTCTTTCTAGGTGCACTCAATGTGAATCTACAAACACATACTTTACCTGAATAAGACAACACCCAGTTAAAAAATGTCATTAAAAAAACTTTGTTTCTACTTTTTTGTCCAATTGTCTGTATGAAAAATTGTGGTTGGAGTTCCCCTGTTTCTTAAGATCTAACTTCATGTTCGCAGTTAACTAGGGACTGTTTATGACCAAGATAATTAAAAGGAGCTTCCCTAACGTTCAGAAGCCATTTAAAACCCACTTTAAATTTTACCTTTCCCGCAGACTTCAATGCTTGCCAAAATGTCACATTTTGTTGAAATACAAAACAAGAACTGCATTTTGCTCATTCATACTGTCCCTGCAGGGTCCACTACACACAATAATGCACATTCTTTTTGATGGCACAAGCTGAGCTATGTATACCTTAATACACTTGTGGAATGCAATTAGAAAAGAAAAAAAAATATAGACAACAGTACTAAATATGTAAAATTTCTGCTTTTGAATTTTTTATTTGCCTTGTTTGTCTACCTCTAGAACAGCCTTTCTCAACTAGGGTTCTGTGGAACCCTAGAGTTCCTCCAGAGGTTGATTGAGGTTTCTTGAGCAATGAGCAACGTCTGCCTTGTGTCAAAGTAACCAATGACAGCATTGATTTTTTTTAGCTATCTGTAGAGGAAGATTCTTCTTAATAATCACAAATGTAGGGCGCATCCTTACCAGTTACCATACCACTAATGTACTATGGGCTGTAGACCTAATTATAATTAGCAGAGGCTCCCTGAGACTTGACAGTTAGGCTGGTCATACATTATACAAATTTCTTATTCAATTTCCTTTAGATTTACCTTCAACTATGTAGTGCATGGGCCTATCTGATTGCATACACATTGAAAGTGTTTAGGTTTGACCTCATATTATATGGTTTTGGTAAATCTAAAGGAAAGTTGAATAAGAAAATTGTATAATGTATGGCCAGCCTTTTAGTTCACGGGTTTCCTCCATGTTAAAAAGGTTGAGAATGGCTGCTCTAGACACCTGTGGGTGAATCCAGCAGTACAGTGAGAGGGTGAAGCTACTAAGAGCAGTCACATGATTCTTTGTAGCTCAGATCACATGCAGCTATCTCTTCTTTCTTTGACTGTGGGACTGTACAGTCCAGTTCTGCATACAAAGCAAACTTTATTCTCCCTGCATAGACTGTTAGCCAATAGTATAATTATTATAAATTATAGAGCAATGAACCATATGTAGACAGATTCCAGTTTTGCCCAACAACCAAGGGAATAATTGAATAAGGATTGTATTTCTTGGGCAATCCAAATTATTAGGACATCAAGTGGATTGGAGATGGTCACTCCCCATCCCTGATGGTTAGATAAGAACGAGAAAAAAACCCAAGTGGGACTTTAAATGGGAGGACCAACTCAACAAGAAAAGAAAAATGTGCATGTATAAAACATAATCAACATTTATTGATACAATTAAAAATAATAATCAAAAATACACAATAAATCAAGCCAAAATTGGACAAAAACACATGATGACAGCAAAACACTGAAAACACTTACGGTTCCGGCGCCACATGGTGAGGGAGTGAGCAGCGGCAGCTCCGGACCTCGGCTCTATAAAATCAGCCACAGATCGGTCACGAGCGACCCCAAAACGGCTCAAAGCCCCGCAGCAGCTTCCCTGACAAGGAGCAGATGGACCGCTTCGTCCTCCATGGCGGAACTCCCGCTAGCGCACCGGCCAGACCCGAGGCCTCAGGTACGACTGCACACGCGGCCAATATGGCGGAAGGCACAGACACCGCCGCGACCTCGCCTCTCCCGGCCGCCCTGCCTGTCCCTCCATGGGAAGCATCAGAGGCACAATACGCGAAGCTGGCTCAATCTGTAGCCGCTCTACTCTCCCCAACAATAGCCGAGGCAGTAGAGAGAGCAGTGCAGGCGGGCATGGGGCAGCTGACCAGGGAGTTAACAGAGCATACTAAGAGACTGGGTGAACTAGAGAGCCGTACT
>BLSH010523831.1:324505-358180 GCA_018402905.1 Glandirana rugosa | reverse complement strand
TTAGTCACCAGGAAAAATTGGGTGAGAAAAGAACAATACGGCAGAGGCCTGGGATGACCCCTGTATCAAAGGACAAAAGTCACAAAAAAAAAAAATATATACTAAATCACCCCCCCCACCCCCTCCCCCCTTTTTTAAGTGCCTTGAATGATGTCATGCTGTTGTATACTTTTGATAATTCAATAAAAATCATATATAAAAAAAAAAAACACTGAAAACAGGAAACTATGTCCCCAGTAGGGTCCGGAGACGGCATAACAAGAAAAGAGTGGGTTAAAAAGGACCACTGATTTGCCACATTGGAAGGGGCAGAAGAAGACCCAACGCGTTTCAATGTTAACCAATAGATATCTTCCTCAGGGGTAAGTGGTCGATAAATTAAAAACAACACTATCATCCGAAGCAGCAGGATACTTAGTATAATTTGATGGAACAGTTAGGCATGATACACCTGAATAGGAGATATTCCATAATCCGCATATACAATATAGAGCAAGGCGAAACCAGTTGCAAAAGCAATGGCTATCAAAGTTTCAGGATGATAAAGATAGAGCAGGGACTGCACGGGTGGAATGTATGAATGAGTAATGTGCTTGGATGGAAAGATCAACTGGAGTAAGATGCATAACAGAACACAGAACGGTACTCTGTAAAGGAAGCAGGCAGTCAATGGATGGTGTGCCGAAAAATATATATATATCTCTGTACTGGGGCCACCCCAAAGGGGACACCACACCAGGGTGTCAAAGCCAGACCCAACCCAAATGGGGAAAACAGGAAGACAGAGTATCTCAAAAGTAATGCCAGTACAACCAACCGTCCTTGAAGCCACCGATGCATGCAACCCTGGGTTGCATGCATATCTATATATATAGAGATATATATATATTTCGGCACACCATCCACTGACTGCCTGCTTGCTCTACAGAGTACCGTCCTGTGTTCTGTTATGCATTTTACTCCAGTTGATCTTTCCATCCAAGCACATTACTCATTCATACATTCCACCCGTGCAGTCCCTGCTCTATCTTTATCATCCTGAAACTTTGATAGCCATTGGTTTTGCAACTGGTTTCGCCTTGCTCTATATTGTATATGCGGATTACAGAATATCTCCTATTCAGGTGTATCACACCTAACCGTTCCATCAAATTATACTAAGTATCCCGCTGCTTCGGATGATAGTGTTGTTTTTGATTTAGCGACCACTTACGCCTGAGGAAGATATCTATTGGTTAACATCGAAACGCGTTGGGTCTTCTTCTGCCCCTTCCAATGTGGCAGATCAGTGGTCCTTTTTAACCCATTCTTTTCTTGTTATGCCGTCTCCGGACCCTACTGGGGACATAGTTTCCTGTTTTCCGTGTTTTGCTGTCATCATGTGTTTTTGTGCAATTTTGGCTTGATTTATTGTGTATTTTTGATTATTATTTTTAATTGTATCAATAAATGTTGATTATGTTTTATACATGCACATTTTTCTTTTCTTGTTGAGTTGGTCCTCCCATTTAAAGTCCCACTCAGGGTTTTTTTTCTCGTTCTTATCCAAGGGAATAATTGAAGTCATGTTAAAATTTGTACTAGAAAACAAAACTAGACAACTTTTTAACTTATTCACATCAGTCAATCACACAAAGAACGATGTAAATGGCAGAAAATTATAGGGACCAATTGCTAGGAATATGTCATTGCTCTGACTACCATGATCTGACAAAAAAGGCGAAATCTGATTGGTTTCTGAAGTGCAGGGTATTGCCCATATAATGTCAACAATCCTTTCTGTAATATAATAAGCCCATTGGTCAGGCTGGATAAGTTAAAACAAAATTTAAAGGAAACACGCATCCATCTTGAATGAAGAAGAGTGCAGTTAGCTACTTACTTTGGCTGCTCCAATCTGCTCCTTGCGAAACTTTTCAAGTGGTGATATCAGGACATCATTAGCATTCTGAATCTGAAAATGAAAAGTACAATAAAAACTTTTACTGGAAGTCTAAAAGGAATCTACAGGCAAATACAAAAACTCGCTTTAGTCCACTTATTAGTTTATTCAAAATTTATTGAAGTGTATGGGAACCTGAACATTGAACATTTCTTATTTTCTCCCTTTTGGTATGATTAATATTTGTAAGTGAGGCAAGTCACTTCTATTCCTATCCTAATCCTACCATTTAAAGTGTTTTATTATACCCGTTCCATAAGTGCCAACATTACCGGTTAGCCCTGCTACAAATCCAGTAAACTTGTAACTTCCTGTTCACTTCCAAATACTTCCCTCCTGTGTTATGTAGATGAGGAGAGGTCAAGGTTTTCTATAGTCCAAATCAGAAGCATGTAGCCTAGGGATGATAACTCAGATTTTCCAGAGATACAGTATAGTAAGTGATTATTGCCACTCTAGAACAGGAGACATGATACCGGCAGGATAACCAGGTAAAAATAAAGAGGAAGAAATGCTTGAAATCATGCTCTACAAGAGGGGTGTCAAACTCAATTTCATTGTGGGCCGCATCAGCATCCCTCAAAGGGCCAGTTGTATCTGAGGTACGTTACATACAAAGTGCAGAGTTAAAGATTATGCTACGTACAGAGTGCAGTGTTCGAGAGTACAGAGATGTACAGAGTGCAGGGTACAGGGGTGCAGAGTTCAGGGGTGTGCTATGTACAGTGTGCAGTGTTTATGGGTGTGCATTACGTACAGTGTTCAGGGGTGTGCTGTGCCCAGAGTGCAGGGTTTACGGGTGTGCATTACATGCAGAGTTCAGGGGCGTGCTGTTCCCAGAGTGCAGGGTTTATGGGGTGTGCATTATATGCATAGATCAGGGCTGTGCTGTGCCCAGAATGCAGGGTTTAGGGGTGTGCTACCCCCACCCCCTAAAGCTTCTTAACATCTCTCTCTCCTACCTGGCCTGGCTCTAGTACCTCCCCGTGCAGGTGACTTTACTACCTATGTATCCAGCTCTCGTACCTCCCTGTGTGGACGGCTCTGTCTCACCTTGCAGGGAGATCGTTCTCTCTCTCAGATTTTGGAGATCTGTCCCCGCTAAGAGAGCAAAGCCCTTGTAAACACAGAAGGCTTCTGTTTTTATAAGAGACAGCGGGGAGTAGGAGTGGAGGGCGAGAGCTGGAGGTGGCAGAATGGAGTTCTGTCATGTTACGGCTGCAAAACTGGGTGTGAGGGCCACATGGCAAGGCCTGCCCTGGGCTCTATGGTATCATGTCAGATGGGGGGATGGGGCACCACAACAAGGTTGGGGGAAGGAGATTTGTGTTGGGAGGGGGAACTTGGGGACGACAGGGAATAAGAATTTTTCTAGGAGGGGAAATCTGGGGAGGAGTGTTGATTTAAGGGGATTTGTGTTGGGAGGGGGAATGGGGAAGATTTTTGCTAACAGTGGAAATTTGTGGGGGGTTGTGCTAGAAAAGGTAAGATGGTGGGTGGGAGGGGGATTTGTGCTAGCAGGGATGATTGGGGGTATTTGTGCTAGGACGGGGGATTGGGGAGAATTTGTGATGGGAGGGGCCTTTGGAGTGGGGGGAGAGGATTTGTGCTCACATGGTAAATGTAAGCGGTAGAGGAGGTGGATTTGTGCTGGGGGCATGATAGGATTTGAAGGGAAGGGGATTTCAGCAGTGGGTGGATTTGTAAATGGGGGGGGGTGGTTAGGGGTTAAGTATGCAGATTGGTGCTGAATTTCTTTTTTGGGGGGCAGGGGACTTTTGCCGACATATAATGCTCATACATCTTGGGGGGGGCACGCAATTTGGCATGGTCACCCTGGGCTCTAGATGACCTTGTCCCGGTGCCGGTGAGTGTATTTGCTCTACAACAACTTTGCACACAAAATTTTAGCTGACTGAAAGAAGGCAAGACTCTAATTCAGCTGCAGAACCGAGAACTCTGTACAGGATCGCAAGAGTAGCTGAACAGCATTGCAAATATCCCAGTAGATAAATTTATAAATATTTTCAATCCAGCTGTTTGATGTTACACTTTAAGTTACGCATATTCACTATCTAACTATATTGATTAAAATTGTGATTGTTATTCAATGATTGATTTAATTTGCTTAACTTCTTTTTTATCCACAATCTTCTGTGTAAATTATACATTTAACATTTTTGCCTATTAATTCTCCATGGTCTTTGGAACTGGGGATGCAGCAGGGGTGTGTCCTTTGCCTACATACTTTGGACTATAAGGTATTCCTTTTTCTTTTCTCAGAAAGTGAGGAGGTATAATGACATCTACTATACAATAATATATCGGGTTGAGCGCTAAAGCACTAAATAAGTTACATAATGAATCCAATTTGCAGGAAAGCAACTTCTATTTGCTGTGGTATTCCCTTCAGATTGCTCTCTGTATAAAAGGCTCAATATATTTTAACGTATTTTACGCCATGTCAAACCCTCTGCGCCTTGGACTGCCTGTATCACAAATCTCACTCGGCACATAAGTGGCGCTCATAATTTCTATACAAAGTATTGATTGAAAATATGGATTTTTCTCCCCCCTTACATGATAAATATACAGCTGAGATGACAGATTTGTGGCAGGGCCTCATAGTGAAATAAAAACTATACACTTTCTGGTGAAAACACGTGACCAAAAAATGTCAATGTTACGTGCCGCATTCCTCTGAAAAAGGCATTTCCTGCCTTTGCTGACTATTCCACACAGAAAAGGGTGAAGCGCTAAATGTAGGATTTATGGACTTAGGGCATTGACCTTCATTTCAACATAAACTAAAATAGACACAGCTAACCTCCATGGGAAATCTGGGGAAATTTGTCAGAGAGGACAAGGACTGCAAATCAGGAATAGGAAGGTTCACTGCCAACTGTACCCAAATTCCATTGTAAAAAGTAGCTTCAATAATAAACAGCATTTATGGCAACTAGAGTTTATTTTGATAAAGTCTGGGCTCCATGGCCACATTGCATTTAGATGATTTTCTGAGTGAACTCAAGCTCGAAAAACAAAAATGTATTCAAAATACAGTTTATACATATAGTGAGCATGAAAAGTAATATTGCAAACCTCCCAACTTCCTGAGATGACAAAGATGAACATCCCTTGGCACAAAGAATTTAAGAAAAAGACACAACATTGTCATGCCCTCATCTCTACCCAGCCCGCAATTATCTTCTTCAGAAGTCCTGCGGAAATCTTTTGCACTCATTGATTCCACTAAACCAACCTTTTTCAGATCTCAAAGGAACCCTATACTAAAGCAAATTAATTGTGAGTCAATGGCCCCCTGCATTGGTGGTCAGTAGGAACAACCCTCACAGACAGCTAAAAAAAATAATGCTTGCTTTGCCAAGTGTTTTTGGTCCTGGAACTTATACCATCACCGATTTATAATGTTTAAATAAAACCTTTGATTTTATACATTTTTCACCTCTTTGTACTTTTGCTACCTGGTTGGCTACTGCCTATGAAGTCCCCCTGGGGCCCTCTTTCTGGTTCACACTGTCTTGGGGATGTGGCAGGTAGACTCCAGCTAGATCCAACACTAAGCTATTTCAAGCTATATATGGTCCTGGAACTATGCAGGCACCATCAAATAGCAGGTCAACCAGCCAAAGCTGGTAAGTAGGAACCCCTGGCAAACTCTGGAGCCCTGGTTGAGATTGGCTGTTATAAACTATGTTTGGCTGGAGCAGAGGAATACGAAGCACCACTCAACATATCAAACTGTGGCACATTACATGCCACATAACATATTATGTTGCCGCACATATACTTTATTAGACGCAGAAACCATGATCTTGATCGTCTTGCGCTGTTATCCTCTTGGCACAATACTGCTTACCACCATTTGGCCAAAAATTGCCAAACTTATTTTCTGTAAAATGATTGAGTTGGTGCAGATCATGTGACTTTTGTGTGAAATGTGGTATTTTTATCTTTTTAAAACTTTGTGCACTAGTAGCATCTTCTTGTAACTATTATTTGGTGGATTCCATAAATCATTGTTCTGTACGCCAAATGTTTGGTGCACCATCAATAGTTTAGGTCTCACTGTGTAAAGGGACATTCTATATTTAAATCTACATTGCTGATATATTTTTAAGGATAAGAACACTTTAATTTAATATAATTCCCAACTCTGAAGTAATATACTTAGGATTATTCCATACTTCTGTTGATTCCAAGTATACAGTGAAACAGGTGTCAAATTTGCAGGGTTAATGATGGGACCTTTCACAGAACATAGTTGGAGTTGTCTGGTGTACCTCCCAACCTTCTGAGATGAAAAAAAATGGACAGACTTTGGCAAAAAGTATGTAGGTAAAGAGCACACCCCTATCACACACCCCGTTACATTAAAGAATGAATATGCCTAAACTGATTGGTTAAACCTACATGTCTTGTTCTCACACTATTTTTCTATTATACTGGCTTTTCAGAATAACAGATGAATTTTTTTAGCCCAACCTTTCGCAAAAAATTTTACTATAGTGAAATCTCTGGAAAAATTGTTCAGGTCTTGGCGAACCCTTGCTTAAAATTCTTTCATTATGGTACATTAAGATGACCAGTAAGTTGATGAGCTGATATAATAATAAGTTAAAGAATATGAAATGTGGCTCTTACGGCATATTTGAAAACCAGAGAGGGTGCCAGACACACATGTCAACACTTTAAAAGACAGCTAAAACTGTAGTATCACTTTACATTAGAGAACAATTAAAAAGTGTCATCTTACATTGGCGATCAGTGGAGAAGTGACTTCTAGCACTGGGGTTACTGTAGAAGTGACCTGTTACATTGGTGGCCATTGTAGAAGTGGTCCATTGCATTGGTGGTCAGTGAAGAAGTCCCCCCTTCCATTGATGGACAGTGTAGGAGTGCCACCTTACACTGGTGGTCAGTGAAGAAATGCCTCCTTATATTGGTGGTTAGTGTAGAAGTCCCCGCTTCCATTGATGGTCAGTGTAGGAGTGCCACCTTACACTGGTGGTCAATATAGAAGTGACCCATCACATTAGTGGTCAGAGAAGAAATGCCTCCTTATATTGGTGGTTAGTGTAGGAGTGCCCCAGGTACAGAAGTGATCAGTTGAGATCAATTTTCCATTGTTCAAGGAACCCCCAAGGAACCTCGGAAGAAACCCTAAGGTTCCATGAAACACCTCTTGGAAAGGCTGATTTATAGGTTGGATGAAAGGTTTAGTGTAGTAAAAGACTTTTGGTAGTTAAACAGTAGATTTTAATAGTGATCTGTGCATCACACCAAAAAAACAAAAACAAAAAAACAGGGAAAGTGGGGTGGTCCGGTTCTTACAGTGATGTTCTTAAAGTATATCTAAAAAATATATCTTTGAGCTCTTTTGAGCTCCTTTGAGCTTTTTTGAGCATAGGTGTTTTTTCACAAACCCTCCCCTCAGCTCCTGTTTCCTATTTTTGTGTGTTTTTGAGCTTTGTTATGCTCTTTCACACTTTTTCACGCGTTTTTGGGCACTTAGGCGTCTTTTCTGCTCGAAAACCCCTTTTTAAAAAAATGTGAGTGGGGGTGGGGGGTTCTGCCTGTAAGAGCATATGTCTGTAAACTCCTGAAAAAGCCTTTGTGTGCATGGACACATTGGCTAACATGGAGGGGAGTTTCCAAGCAGAAAAAATGGGAGCTCAAAAAAGCTCAAGAGCTTCTTTGAGCTGCAGTGTGTATGAGCTCTAATGTAATTGTTGATGTAAATTTCACTTTTATAAATGCTTGCTGTTCCCTGTTTATGTTACTGTATTATGCTGGCCATAGACAACTTAAATTGTTGGCCAATTCCTGCTGAATCAGAAAAATTTCAAGCCATGGGTGGCCCTGCAAGCACGACCCAGCTTAACAAAAGTTGATTTAGCAATCTACTAACCCAGGTCAAAAATTATGGGTTGAATATTGACTACATCAGTGCCACTGTATTCGTGCAGGGGCAGGTGACACAGCTGCTGACTTCAGCAGTGGAGGAGGAGATTCCTTCATTTGCACTGTTTAGCATTGATGGGGAAGTTCTGTATCTCAATTAGCTTTTTTCAATCTCCCTGTCTAAAGTGACACTGACCTTTGATTTGAAAAAAAAATAAATAAATAAAATGTCTTCTTAAAGTGGAGTTCCCGACCCCCGCCTTCCAAAAATTATAGGTCAGCAGCTACAAATACTGTAGCTGCTGACTTTTACTATTAGCAATTACCTGTCCAGGCATCCAGCGATGTCCTCACAAGACCTGATTCTTGAATCAGCTTTCGGGTGCTGGGGTCTGCCATCTCGGCTAAGGGAAACCGGCAGTGAAGCCTTGCCAGTACTGTGCATGTGCGAATCACGCTGCGTTCTGCGAATGGGTTGGCTGCGGGGGGAAGGAGGAGGGGGCCGAACTACCGGCTCACTTCGCTTCCCTATCAGAATACAACAGCTCAGTGGGGGAGACATCGGATGGTTAGTACAGCGGCTCCGACCAGAGCAAGGTTGAACGAAAAAAACTTGTAGTGTGTACAAGGCATAAGTAGAGGATGTATATGGATTATTTTTGAAGAATAAGAATATTGTTTAGTGTCACTTTATCCAGTTGCAGACCACCCACCATAGATTTACCGCGGCAGCATGGCCGCGCTGCTCCAGATCATGTACCTAGTACGTGATCTGGCACTTCTGGGTCTGGGGCGTGCACGCTCGCCGCCGGCGACTCGCTGTAATTGGACACAGCAGGAGCCAATCAGCGGGTCTGCCAACTGATCAGGACAAGTATTGGGATTTTTTTTTTACCAAAAACATATAGCAGAATACATATTGGCCTAAATTGATGAAGACATTTGATTTGTTTTACTTTTTTTTTAATGGGAATGTTTTATAGCAGAAAGTAAAAAAATATTGTGTTTTTTTTCCAAAATTGTCGGTCTTTTTTTGTGTATGGTGCAAAAAATAAAAAACCGCAGAGGTGATCAAAAGGACACAAACTTTATTTGGGTACAGCGTCACATGCCCGCGCAATTGTTAGTTAAATCAACACAGTGCCGTATCGCAAAAAATGGCCTGGTCATGAACGGGGGTAAACCTTCTGGAGCTGAAGTGGTTAACAACTGTTGAGATAAGCTACTAGTCAATCGGGGAATGCATTTCTTACGAGTCAACCAACTCTTACACTTTGCACAAAATATTGTATATATAATATATCAGAAACAGCAGCAATCACCCACAATGTATTAGTCCAAATCAAAACAAAGAGGAAAAACACGTTTCTCTCCGTCACTTCATTCCTCCGCCTACTTGACAGTTAATGGCAATTCTCTAATAGCACTTAGTAATCACCTCCACAAATGTCATCATGTTCTTGGAATTATAGTAAACAATACCAAGTTCATTACGGAGTCCATTCAGGTGGCTTTATTATCCTTTAGTATTAGCAAGCACATCCCAAATGTCATTATACTCATCTAAACATAGCCCGCAGTACCAACCTATTCCCTGGACTTATTTTCATCTTTGTTGTGATTTGGACTAATAGACATTGTGGGTGATCGCTGTTTTATTGGATAAATATATTGTGTAATGTATCACAATGCTGCAACCAGGTGATCCTCTGGGTGGAAAGGAGAACAATTTTTCTTCTTTTAAATACATGTGTGACTCATAGAGTTGAGAAGCAGCAGTAAAGAACAACCATTGTGCTACACCGCAAAGATATTTAATTAAAGTGGTTGTAAGGGCAGAAGGTATTTTATCTTAATGCATTCTATGCATTAAGATAAAAAAAACATTCTGTGTGCAGCAGCCCCCATCTGCCCCCCTAATACTTTCCTGAGCCCCCTTTCTATCCAGCAATGTTGCATGAGTGCCTCAGCCTCTCCCTCTTGATTGGCTGAGACACAGCAGTTGCGCCATTGGCTCCCACTGCTGTTAATCAAAGTCAGTTAGCCAAACAGGAAAGAGAGGGGGCTGGGCCGAACTGCGGCTTCGTGTCTGAATGGACACATAGAGCTGCGGCTCAGCTTTGGGTGCCCCCATAGCAAGCTGCTTGCTGTGGGGGCACTCGACAGGAGGGAGGGGCCAGGAGCTCTGGCAAGGGCCCCGAGAAGAGGAGGATCCAGGCTGCTCTGTGCAAAACCATTACAAAGAGCAGGTAAGTATAACATGTTTGTTAAAAAAAAATGGAAAAAAAATAGACTTTAGAATAACTTTAGGTAAATGGCTGGGAGGGGGCATACTGGCTTCATCACCTTACCAACCACTCGGTGGCTGCCGCCCATCTCTGCCAATCCCTCCACTGGGTTCAGATCGCCCAATGAGTAAAATTCAAAATACTATTGACAATATACAAAGCCACGCACAACTCTGCCCGAACAACATCACCTCTTCATCTCAAAATATCACCCCAACCATCTTCTCCACGCCTCCCAAGACCTCCTGCTCTCTATCTCCCTTGTCACCTCCTCTCATGCTCACCTCTAGAACCTCTCCAGAGCCTCTCCCATCCTCTGGAACTCTCTACCCAAATCTCTCCTGGTATCTCCTACTCTGTCCACATTTATTGAAAACTCATCTCTTCAGTGAAGCCTATCCAGCCTCTACCTAAAAACTGAACTTTCTCCATGAACTCATCCCTCAGCTATTACCTTTTAGATCATGTGCCCCTCTCTTTTAGATTGTAAGGTCTCATGAACAGGGCCCTCCTAACCCTCCAGTATTGAACTGTATTTTAACTGTAATGCCTCCCTTCTTGAATCAATCTTGAATAACAACATTCTCCCCATTAGTGTCAAAGCCAAGCACTTCATCTGCTAAAATTTCTGTAAAATAATTAAAATGAATAAATCAGCAATGAAAATGAAACCCCTACACAATGGCCATTGCAAAGATGGATTTTGGAAATCCTGTATAGAGACCCCTTAGGTCGTAGGTAGGCAGTTCCAACCATTGGCCTTTACCAAAACATAATCTTTTTAAACAATTCAAATTAACAAACTATCTCATTCTAAGACTATGGCACAACATCTACAAAGGTTGGGACGATTGCTATTTGCTACCTGGGTGCCACCGAGGTGGCTAAATCAACAGCTTCCTACATTTTTATGGGAAATATATTGTGCATGGCTCTGCCCCACTCTCCCTACAAGTTGTGTATGTTCTCCTGCTAATTGGGGAAACCCAACACTTTGCTTTCTTATTGAGTCACTGAAAAACTCAACAAACGGGGAAGTCATTTAAAGCTGAAGTCCAAGCACATTTCATATATTTCTAAATAGCCACAAAGCTTATAAATTCACGTTGTATGCATTAAAAACCCTTGCAAACCCAAATATTACCTTGTGAAGTCATCACTGGTATATGGCCTGTGCATAAAGCTGAGCTGTGGGTGGGACCAATCAGCTCCTCCCACAACAGGCTGCCTGCAAAAAACTCCAGGAAGGGGCGGATACAAGACCAGTCATCCTGCCCATGGAGAGAGATCAGAAGTAACTGACCTAGGAAACTCCTGCATAGAGGCAAAGTGCAAGAGTTTCATGTTGTATTACTGCACAGGTCTGGAAGAGATCAATATTCTAGTATAAATACTCATGCCTCTTGTATTTAGACCCTTGTTAAGCCTGGATTTTAGCTTTAAAGCCTACATTTTTTTCTGCACAAGGGAGAGCACTAACATTTAATGAGAAGTGTCCCTTGTGCTGGTGTCAAGTTAAAATCTTTCATCCTCTGCCTCCTCTTCCCCAATTCTCCCACAGTAGTAATCTTCTGGTGCTGCAGGGGGGTAATACAGCCGCTGGATCTGTCATAACCACTCATCAAGAGTGCTGACTATACCTGCTCTTTCTGCCCCCTCTTCTATTTGTAGAAGCTGCAGTATAGCTTTCATCAATGAAATGCGATCTATGCATGGAGGACAAGTGGATGAAGGAAAGGTCCACCTTAGGGTTGCTACCTCATCCCTTTAAACCTGAACAATTAATTAATTAATTACACAGGTTCTGTGGCTGATTAGGGGGTAATTAAACTCACTTGGTGCCTTATCTGCATTAAATTAACCTCAGAACCTGTGTAATTCATATGTGCTCGGGTTTAAAGGGATGAGGTGGCAACCCTAGTCCACCTTCTCCATTCATATACCTTAATTGATGGAAGCTATAATACCGCTTCTATGAATGAAGGAAGGGAGCAGAAAGGGTGGGAATAGTCAACACTTTAGACAAGGGCCTATGATAGGTCCAGTGGCTGTATTAGCCCCTGGATCACTGGACGATTAGCACTGTGGGGGTATGGAGGTGCACAGGATGGATGATTTCAACTACAACAGCAGCCACCAGCACAAGGGACACTTCTCATTGAATGTAACCACCATCCCTTGTGCTGAAAATAAAATTAACTAAACTTTATCTTTAACTCAGCAAGCAAAACATACTTAGGTGTCTCTCTTCAGTGGCTAGCAGTCACCCATACCAGAATTAGCAGCTTTAGACTGAATCTCCTTATCCTATTTCACTCTATAAATGGTTATTGTGAATCTTAACAAGATAAAGGCTTATATGTCCAGGGCAGAGCAAGGACACTTGTAACAAACATCCAATTAAAATCTCAATAAATGGAGTGATGAAAATAACTTTAATTACTGCTATTTGATTTTATCAAGCCAAGTGTGGTTCAGTGCGTTCCGAAATCCTTACAAGGTAGTGAAACTCCTTTAAACAAACATGAACGTCCTAGTGAAGACACCAAGTCCTTAAGACATCCCATAAACATTGACACAAAGGTCTTCTGTCAAGGAAGGACGTTTCTGTAGTTAAGATCTCCAGTCTAAACAGGAACTCGTATACTGTTACTAAGGCAAGATCTGTTTAGCTGCCTTAACATTACCTAATAAGATGTAAGGGCTCCTACCATACAAAACTGGCTGATCTACCAAATCAGAATAATGTGATGTTTATAAAAAGGTAAAAAGGAATGGCGCTGTCCCTCTCCTATTCAAAGGGTACCAACTCTAAAAAAGGTTTATGGTAATTAGGGGGCCAGTAGGAGGAAATGTTACAATCCCCTCCCCTAACTGATAAACCCACTTTACCCAAAACAATTTTCTTGTACCAGACAGTATTATCATTAAGTGCAATGTGCAAAACTAAAGTTCATTCACGTATATCATTTGAAATAGTCCATAATAAACCATGTGTTCAGTCCCATAAAATTCCACTTTAAGATATGGGATCACTAAAAATGTGCAAAATTGCGCAAGTTAACAAGATCAAAAAATGCAAAAACACAAAATATGTTTAGGACATAAAACCAAAAACAAAAAAATATAAAATAAAAATAAAAAGTCAAATATAAAAAATAAAAAATGGTATTAATTAAGGTGACTCTTGTGCTTCTTCTGTGTAAAGCTGCAATAAGGTGACTTCCACACGTGCTCTCCCTTTTGGGTCCCCACTCACCACATCTCCACACCCTTGCAGGGGGAATACGCCTGCGGTAGAATGGGGTCTCTGGATCCTATGGATGGCTCCCCTCCTTCTGCCTCCGGACGTCATTCCTCTGCTCACATGGTCCTCATCTCCATTTCCCCACTCATATTGCACACAAAGCGTTTGTTTGGGTTACTGTGCTCCAATCCTTTATCACAGCCCTCTGCTCACATAGTCAGCTCCACATAATATGTAGGGAGAACAAGGAGTCCAGGATAGTGTAATACCGTAAAAATATTTTTTTTATTTAGAAAAGTAGCATGCAGGTAATTTAAAAAGGTAGTTAAAAAGATCCAGATCGGTACACAAAGCAGCTGTAGCAGCCCCTAATTCAGGAAGGTAAGGAGTCCTTCCTCTCTCTCCGCTTTGCGCTCCACCGTTCGGATCCACCAATCAAGGACGTGACGTGTGTACGCAATAGCCCCGCCTTACGCGTTTCGTCACTAGACGTCGTCTGAAGCGGTCAAGTGTTTAGTGATGAAACGCGTAAGGCGGGGCTATTGCAAACACACATCACGTCCTTGATCGGTGGATCCGAGCGGTGGAGCGCAAAGCGGAGAGAGCTCCTCAATTAGGAGCTGCTACAGCTGCTTTGTGTACCGATCTGGATGTTTTTAACTACCTTTTAAATTACCTGCATGCTACTTTTCTAAATAAAAAAACAATTTTTACGGTATTACACTATCCTGGACTCCTTGTTCTCCCTACATATTATGTGGAGATGACTATGTGAGCAGAGGACTGTGATAAAGGATTGGAGCACAGTAACCCAAACAAACGCTTTGTGTGCGATATGAGTGGGGAAATGGAGATGAGGACCATGTGAGCAGAGGAACGACGTCCGGAGGCAGAAGGAGGGGAGCCATCCATAGAATCCAGAGACCCCATTCTACCGCAGGTGTATTACCCCTGCAGGGGTGTGGAGATGTGGTGAGTGGGGACCCAGAAGGGGGAGCATGTGTGGAAGTCACCTTATTGCAGCACAAGAGTCACCTTAATTAATACAATTTTTTATTTTTGACTTTTTATTTTATATTTTTTTGTTTTTAGTTTTACGTCCTAAACATATTTTGTGTTTTTGCATTTTTTGATCTTGTTAACTTGCACAATTTTGCACATTTTTAGTTATCACATATCTTAAAGTGGAATTTTATGGGACTGAACACATGGTTTATTATGGACTATTTCAAATGATATACGTGAATGAACTTTAGTTTTGCACATTGCACTTAATGATAATACTGTCTGGTACAAGAAAATTGTTTTGGGTAAAGTGGGTTTATCAGTTAGGGGAGGGGATTGTAACATTTCCTCCTACTGGCCCCCCTAATTACCATAAACCTTTTTTAGAGTTGGTGCCCTTTGAATAGGAGAGGGACAGCGCCATTCCTTTTTACCTTTTTATACTTTTCTTCCCTCCAAAGAGGGAGTCCCTGGAAGGCAGCAGTCCCACATTACAGTATCCTAAGCACGGAAATATAATCTATTCAATGTGGTTTATGCCCACTGTGCTTTAAAGGGAATATAATCTGATTTTATATACACTATATTACCAAACGTATTGTGACACCTGCCTTTACACACACATGAACTTCAATGGCATCCCAGTCTTAGTCTGTAAGGTTCAGTATTGAGTTGGCCCACCCTTTGCAACTATAACAGCTTCAACTCTTCTGGGAAGGCTGTCCACAAGGTTTAGGAGCGTGTCTATGGGAATGTTTGACCATTCTACCAGAAGCGCATTTGTGAGGTCAGGCACCGATGAGGACAAGAAGGCCTGGCTCGTAGTCTCCACTCTAATTCATCCCAAAAGTGTTCTATAGGGTTGAGGTCAGGACTCGGTGCAGGCCAGTCAAGTTCCTCCACCCCAAACTCGCTCATCCATGTCTTTATGGACCTTGCTTTGTGCACAGGTATGCAGTCATGTTGGAACAGGAAGGGGCCATCCCCAAACTGTTCCCAAAAAGTTGGGAGCATGAAATTGTCCAAAATATCTTGGTATGCTGATGCCTTAAGAGTTCCCCTCACTGGAACTAAGGGGCCAAGCCCAACCCCTGAGAAAAAAAACCACACCATAATCCCCCCACCAATGATTTGGACCAGTGCACAAAGCAAGGCCCATAAAGACATGGTTGAGTGAGTTTGGGGTGGAAAAATGACTGGCCTGCATAGAGATAATACAGTAACTGCTGGCGCAAAGACAGTGTGCTCATGAATGATAATTTCTATAGTAGGGCACATTGAAGACTAGTCCATAAATAGTACTGCTAAACATTAAAGTCCATAAGTCCATATAATAAGAAAATGGTGGCAGCTATCCTCGGAGAAAGCCAGCTCTGTGGAGTAAAACAAAGGAAGGAAAGACAGGAAACTGAGTGTAGTATTATTGTAGCATGGTTTAAAAGCAATGATACAAAACACTCACAGGAAATCAGTTTAAAATGTGCTCATCTGATGGTAAAAGTGCCGCTGTGGTCTCTCCTGGCATCCTCGTACTCTGTATCCATGGGCTGCTGACTGATTTTTAATTGCTTCTTACAATAATTTAAAAGATGTGTAGCACAAGGAGTTGTGGAGTTGTGCTGCAGTGCTCATATGCTAACAAGGCATTGGCTGTCAGGAAAAGAGAGCAGAGTGATAGAGGGATGAACTCATCAGTCTTCTGCTTCTCCTTCGTTTCCCAATCAAGTTGGAAAAATGATGAAAAGCGGCAAACTCAAAAGTGAGAGTCTCAATATGTATATTTCGATAACATGTTCCGCTTAAAGTCCACAGCCAACATGTTTTGGTAGGGTCCTAGGATAGCCCTAGGGCTAAAATAAACACAAACATTTAGAAAAATTAAATAAATAAGTAACTATAAATGTAAATATAAAGTATTCCCATTCCAGCATAAGCCCAGTCATGACTGGTCCTCTTTACGCATGCCAGCCCTGCATCCTTTTCAGAACATGACCTTCTTGTAATAAACTGGTAAGATCACCACAGAGAACAAGGTGTTCCAGCGTTTACGACCTCTACAAATCAAACCCGTCACATCAGGAAATATCTCCGCTCTCTGGAACATGGTAATCCTTGCTATTCTTCACAATAAATATGTTTTTATATCCTCACAAATATTGTCAGGTCCTGGATTTGACATCAATAAAACAAGTCAGTCCTACCCATACACAACAAACCAGCTTCATGTTTGATGTTTTAAACCAGCAAAGGTCAACGTGTGGGGATAGAAAGCCGAGGAGGAGAAGCATACCAACCACAGATGAGGAGGTATAGGTCACCAGCGCTTATTTCCGGATGTCAGACACAAAGAATAGACCCATCAGAATGAGGAGAAGCTTGGGACTGCGTAGGTAGTGCATTGTAGACATTTTACCAGTTCTGCCCAAAATCTTAGATCTCGTATCCAGCAACTATAGTTTTAACAGGCAGAAAAAGTAAATTAACTAAAGATACATGCTAATCAAAATAAAAAAATAAATAATAGTAGTAATAAAAAAGTTGATCTAACCCTGCCAGGATGAAAATAAAGGCTTGAGTAAACAGGCGTTCCTGTCAAACACTGGTTTTTGTATTCAACCACAACAGCACTGTAAGGTAGGGGCACAGAACTGCCTGGGGTATTTCCCCAAAATGGCCAGTAGATGTCACTATAGTTAGGGTAGGGAACCCTGTAGGGATGAGTAGGCCATGTAGGTACCTACGTAGCTGCTAGAGGTCCCCAAGTTAGTGAGTAGGGTGTACCATTGATAGAGTGTCAGTGCTAGCTGTACCAATATGGGGAATCTGCATAAATAGTCTGGCAGGAGTCCACCATTGGTCTGCTGGTCATGGGAAGCTGTGCAAGGCACAAGGCATCCAAAAAATGCAATCTTCTGAGGATCTTTCACTTAGGGGAATCAATGAAAGAGAGATGCAGGACTAATAGGACCACTCACATCCCTTTGGAGTGGGATGCAGGACTCCCAAAACGTATGGGCTGCTCCTCAACTCTGCAAACACCAACCATGTACACAAGCCCTTACTTTGCTAAAAGACCCCTGATGTCTCTTTAAAGAGAACCAGTCTAAAAAATATTATATCACATAGGACACTTTTTGTCCACTATGTGATGTAAATAAAAGTTTTAGCTAAAATGTAAAAAAAACATATTGAAACACTCAAGCCCCGCAAAAAATGCTTTGCCTGCCCCACGTATGCACGAATATAGACGTACCCGTTGGGAGCGCCTACGCATGAAAACGTTGCTTGCAATACACATGTTACATATCGCCGAGCACACTGGCTCATCCGTCCACATCCATGTTCATCCATGCTCCATCCATGGACGTCCTCCCAGAATCGTGCTCCCACACGCCCCCTGGGGCGCGCACCCGGTAATGTCTGTGACCGTCGGGTCTCCCAGACCCAGCGTGTCACGGATCGGTGTAAAGGGCCAATGACAGCGGCCCTTTACCATATGATCACTCCGTCCAATGGACGGAGTGATCACTTGTAAACAAACTGGAGCATGTCCGGTTCGTCTCCTCCCCTCTCCTCGCATCGATCGCACAGTGTGAGAGGAGGGAGCAGGTGCAGCAGCGCTGTGGGCTGGATGTGAAGTGCCCACAGCGCTGATCTGTGCCCACCCACATCCCTGGCTCATTATCCCTGGTTCATTATCCTGGCTCGTGCATCCCTCATCCATCCACCCGTCCCTGGCTCACCCAGTCCCTGGCTCACCCGTCCATTGCTGCCCCATCCCTGACTCATTCATCCATCCCTGGCTCATCCATCCATCCCTGGCTCATCCATCCATATGCATGCTCATCCTGGCTCATCCATCCACATCCATGTTACATCCATGGCTCATCTGCCCACATCCATGTTCCATCCATGGCTCACCCATCCACATCCATGCTCCATTCATCCACATCCATGCTCTATCCCTGGCTCATCCATCCACATCCATGTTCCATCCCTGGCTCATCTGTCCACATCCATGCCATTGCAGTTCCCATCAGTGCCTCACAAAAGTGTGATAGGTAGTCAGATTTGAAATGTGTGTTTCTAGAATGCCTGATGGTGCTCCCTGCATGTTGGGCCTCTGTATGTGGGCAGGCTGTGGAAAAGCTTCACACATGTGGTACCGCCATACTTGGGACAAGCAGCAGAATATATTTTGGGATGTAATTTTTGCTATGTACATGCTATGTGTTAGAAATATCTTATAAATTGACCACTTTAAAAAAAAGTATGTTTTCATTTTCTTTCCACATTTTCCCAAAACATGTGGAAAAACATGACATGTTCATAAAACTCATTATGCCTCCTAGAATATATGTTGGGGGTGTTTACTTTCCAAAATGGGGTCATTTTTTGGGTGTTTCTGTTGTCCTGGTGCTCCAGGGCTTTCAAAAGTGTAATAGGTAGTCAAGAAATTTTATGCGTAATTTACCCTCCTAGAACACTTGACAGTGCTCACTGCATGCTGGGCCTCTGTATGTGGCCAGGCTGTGTAAAAGTCTCACACATGTGGTATCGCCATACTCAGGAGGAGTAGCAGAATGTGTTTTGAGGTGTAATTTGTTTTATGAATATGCTGTGTATGAGAAATAACCTGTTTTATGACAATTTTATGAAAAAAATAAAAATAAAAATCTTCATTTTGCAAAATCGTGGGAAAAAATTACAACTTCAGAAAACTCACCATGCCTCTTACTAAGTGCCTTGGACAGTCTACTTTCTGAAAGGGGTCATTTGGGGGATATTTGTACTTTCCTGGCTTGTTAGAGTCTCAGGAAATGAGATAAGCCATCAGTACATCAGGTGTGATCAATTTTCAGTGAATGGCACCAGTAGACTCTCTAACTTTCACAAAAAACAAATAATACACACTAATTTGGGTTATTTTTACCAAAGATAAGTAGCAATATAAATTTTGTCCAAAATTTATGAAGAAAAATTACATTACTAATTTGCAAAGTTATATAACAGAAATTAAGAAAAAATGCAATGTTTTAAAAAAAAGTTTCTGTCTTTTTTTATTTATAGCGCAAAAAATAAAAAAACCAGCGGTGATTAAATACCACCAAAAGAAAACTCTATTTGTGTAAAAAAAAGGACAAAAATTTCATATGGGTACAGTGTAGTATGACTGAGTAATTATCATCCAAAATGTGAGAGCGCTGAAAGCTGAAAATTGGTCTGGTTAGGAAGGGGGTTTAACTGCTTCCCGACCGCGCGCCGTGTATTCACGGCGGCAGTCGGGGAGCTGGGCGCGAATCGCCGTAAATATACGGCGATTCGCATTTTGGCCACCAGGGGGCGCGCGCGCGCCGCCGGCGGCGCGCTCGCGCACCCGCCGCACTCCCGAGGAGTGTGCCCGTGGCTCGGGCGGACCCGATGTCCGCCGGCGAGCCGCGATGAGCGGCTACAGGGAAAAGAAGGGGAACCGCCGATGTAAACACGGCGGTTCCCCGCCCTGTCAGTGGGGCATGGGTGATCTACTGATCCCTGTCACTGGGATCAGTTAGATCTCTCATGCCCATGTTAGCCCAACCCCCCCACAGTAAGAACACACCCAGGGAACACAGTTAACCCCTAGCTCCCCCCCCCAGGTTAACCCCTTCACTGCCAATGACATTTATACAGTAATCAGTGGACATTTAAATTTCTGATCGCTGAATAAATGTCATTGGTCCCAAAAATGTGTCAAAAATGTCCGACATGTCCGCCCCAATATCGCATTACCGCTAAAAATCGCATATCGCCGCCATTACTAGTAAAAAATAAAAAAAAAATAAAAACCCCAGAAATGAATTCTCATCATCCGTAAACGCGGCCACTTTTGCGCAAACCAATCAATAAACGCCGATTGCGATTTTTTTTATCGCAAATATGAGGAAGAATATAAATCGGCCAAAAACGGTGAAAAAAAATGTTTTTTTATATTTTTTTTTTGGATTTGAATTTTAGCAAAAAGGAACAAATTTGGGTTTTTTTGCAAAATGGTCGCTCTTCTTTTGTTTATAGCGGCGATCAGAAATGACGCAGAGGCGATCAAATACCACCAAAAGAAAGCTCTATTTGTGGCAAAAAAAGGACGCAAATTTTGTTTGGGTACAACGTCGCACGACCGCGCAATTGTCAGTTAAAGCGACGCAGTGCCGAATCGCAAAAAGTGCTCTGGTCCTAAAGCTGCAAAACCTTCCGGGGCTGAAGTGGTTAAGTGCCCAGTGGTCAAGTGGTTAATTAGATCCTGTCTAAATTGGCCCTAATATATGTATGTATGAATGTGAGGTAGGGACCTTAGACTGTAAGCTCCGTGAGGGTAGGGACTGATGATGTGAATGTACAATGTATATGTAAAGCGCTGCGTAAATTGATGGCGCTATATAAGTACCTGAAATAAATAAATAAAACAGATATCTCCTGCGCTGTGCGGTAGGCCTTGGTGCAGTGTTATTTAAATATGCAGGTGCTTCAGGGTCGATAATGCATGCCTCACTGCCTTTTACAGACTGGGGAGGTCCAAATTACTAAAACAAAAAAAAATGAAAAAAAAGTGTGTGGCCTAGCGCATTATCCTCAGTAGGTATCATACTCACAAGATAAAACTTGCATAAAAATCACATCAAATAATTCCTTCATCAAAGTCCATGTAAACCTGTCCCCATCTCCTAGGGCTATCAGGCAATGGCATAGACTCAAGGAACCCTTGTTAAAAATGACTATAGCTACAACTCATGATACATTATTGTGTTGGTCATTGGGAAGAATGCTCCTTACACTTGTGATCATTGGGAAGAATTACCCCTTTACAGATAGCGGAAAAGATCAATGGTGTCAGTAGGAACTTATCTGAGAAACAGAAATTGCACAATGCTCAAGGAACCCCTAGCAACCTCTGGAGGAACCCTAGTTGAGAAAAATTCCAGCGCACAGCACAATGTCAATAAAAACAAAACACCTGAAGTGTTATGATAGTGAGTCCAACAAGGAAACTATTCAAAAGAAACAAACATAGAATAGTTCTTATGAAGAGCCTCTGAGGAAGAGGAACCCCTCGAAACGCGTTAGCCTATGCCATTGCCTGATAGCCCTAGAAGATGGGGACAGTTTTATATGGACTTTGATGAAGGAATTATTTGATGTGCTTTTATACAAGTTTTATCTTGTGAGTATGATACCTATTCTTATCAATAAATATTCTTTTATTGAGTATAATACACTAGGTCACGCACCTTTTTTTCTTTGTTTGTTTTAGTTATGGATTGGGTAATACATTGCATCACTGCTAAGGCACATAGGCTCAGGAAAACACAGACTATTAACATAATGAACAACCCCCTGCTGTGACAGACCATCCAAAGGGATGGGAGGGCATCTCTTCCAGCCACATGTGTTTCAAAAGGCCCAGAATTCCCTGGGGCAGAACTTTTATGAGCTCAGGACCAGCCCCATCACCCCTATCCAATCCTCTGTGACCACTTTACCACTTCCTTCCACCACTCAGCTCCTGGCCATGCCCCCTAAGTCAAGGCTCTCTTTCCCTAAAGGGATCTAGAGGCCTTTATTTGCATCCTCTTTAGGTTTTTGTACTTAAATGTTGCAATTGATACCATTTTATTCTACACAATGTCTGCTCTCAAAAAATACATAATGTTTGGGGACTTCAACTAATCTTCAGCCCTAAAATGTTTTTTAAAATGTGTGCAAAAAAAAATGCAAAAATGGCTTTGGCGGCAAAAGGTTTAACCACTTCCTTACTGGGCACGTAAACCCCCCTCCTGCCCAGACCAATTTTCAGGTTTCAGCGCTGTCGCATTTTGAATGACAATTGCGCGGTCGTGTGGCGTTGTACCCAAATAAAATCGATGTCCTTTTTTCCCCACAAATAGAGCTTTCTTTTGGTGGTATTTGATCACCTCTGCGTTTTTTATTTTTTGCGCTATAAACAAAACCAAGAGCGACAATTTTGAAAAAAGAACAATATTTTTTACTTTTTGCTCTAATAGATATCCAAAAATAAAAAATAAAAAAAAAATTATTCATTGGGTTTGGCCGATTTATATTCTTCTACATATTTTTGGTAAAAAAAATCACAATCGGCGTTTATTGATTTGTTTGCGCAAAAGTTATCGCGTCTACAAACTATGGGAATTGATTTATGGCGTTTTTATTATTATTTTTTTACTAGTAATGGCGGCGATCTGCGATTTTTATCGGGACTTTGATATTGGGGCGGACATGTCGGTCATTTTTGACACTTTTTTGGGACCAATGACATTTATTCAGCGATCAGAAATTTAAATGTCCACTGATTACTGTATAAATGTCATTGGCAGTGAAGGGGTTAACAATGTTCCCTGGATGTGTTCTAACTGTGGGGGGGATGGGCTGGTCGGGACATAACAGATCTAACTGATCCCAGTGACAGGGATCAGTAGATCTGTTTGTCCCCTGTCACAGAACGGGGAACAGCCGTGTTTTCCTTCGGTGGTTCCCCGTTCTACAGCTCTGTAAGGCGATCGCGGGTCAGGAGCGGACATCGAGTCTGAGCGACCCGCGGGCACGCCCACGCAGCGTGCGGCGGCCGCGCGCGCACCGCCGCTCAGAGCGCGCAGGGGGTGTGTAAAGGGGCGGACGTCCATGGACGTCCACCCGGATTTTCAGATCCGCGCTGTAGACGTCTTTCATCTATAGCGCGGATCTGTACAGGTTGGGCCATCAACATTTGGCACCAAGGGGATAACTTTTTTGGCAGAAACCTTAGTAGCTACATTAGTAAATTAGGTAAAATAGAAAATACGGTTTCTATGAATCTCCATTTCAGACATTATATATACAAGAAAAAGGTTTAAAAAATATAAAATAAGCTAAATAAAATAAAAAAAGTATATATGTATTAGATCCAAAGGACCAACAGCTGTAGATAATAGGACTGTGCAATTTGGATACAAATGGAAGATAGTTGAATATTATGAAAAAAATAGGGAGATTTCTTCCCACCCGATTGGGTTAAAACACAAAGTCTGTCATGTTTAAACCAACTAAGAGACAAAAATACAACCAGCTGACTTTACTAAGACTGTTACCATATGATCTTCCAGCCTGGGGCATGCTGTTTTAGCCATTGAACAAGTGAAATGTACGGCCTCTTCCAGGCACGTTTATGACGGCGGCATTAGGATGACGGCTACTTAAATAGTCAAAGTTTTCATAGTAGATTAAACTATTTAATAAGCCGATACCTCTCGCCCGTTGCTGTTGTGCTGTTTTCTCGGTCTTGCACTGCATTATACTTCCTGTCACTGGGCTTTTGATATTTCAAGTGGTTCTAATAAACTGCCACCAGGGATTTCTCATAAATCATTCACAGATCATTACTAGGAATGCTTTTATATGGCAGGAAGAATATTTTCCAGGCCGTTTCCTTCTCTTGTGAAACCTTAAATACTTCATTGAATTCTCTTCCACAGACACTTAATTGCCGGCTATGTAGACTCGTCAAGGTAGTGTGAAATAGCTGTCGAGCTTATTAATGGCGGTTTGTGCCACTTTGTAGATATTAGATAACATGGCATTTAATGGAAGCATAAAGCCAAAGCATGGATTACGCACAACCGAATAAATAGGTTTTTCTATCTGCTTTAAAAGTGCCAGGCCTTTAATGTTGGAAAATAACCTTGTTTATACACAAGTAACAACGGTTCCTTTGTTTAAGGGTTCTTCACTCTTGTTTTACAAGGACAGTTATTAGATAGAGGGAATTTAGTTAATCCCTTCCCACCCCCTCCTGATGGCTCTTTAAAGCGGAACAAAACTCTCTCATTCAACATGAACTATTTTTAATCCTTGTACTGCTAGCATTAGTAAATAAATAGGAAGGTACATTACATTTAATTTTCAAACTTTTTTTTACATTTCTTCAGTTGCTTCCTGGTTTCTGGCCCAGGCCAAAATGATGTCATACATCCCCCTGTCTGCATGCCTGAGTTAAAGTGATACCTTTTTTTTTTAAAAAATGGCTTTGCACAGAGCAGCCCTGGTCCTCTTCTTTTCAGGTACCCCCACCGATACTCCTGGTCCCCCCCCCCCTTGAGCAGTACCCTCCAGAGAAAGCAGCTTGCCCTGGGGGCACCGCTGCGTGCTTGCTCCCAAGCCACAGCTCTATGCATCCATAAGACACATAGAGCTGCGGGTCACCCTCCCCGCTCTCTCCTCATTGGCTCACTGGTTGTGCTTGATTGCTGTCTCAGCCAATGAGTCCCCATACAGCTGAGGCTATTGTGCACTTAGCTGGACTGGAGGGGGCTCAGTTAAGGATCGGGGGGGGGGGGCTGGGGGCATAGAATGCATGAAAGTAACAACCTTCAGCTTTAAGGACCACTTTAAGGGCAGATGGATCCCAGGAAATAAATGCTACATGAATCACCTGCCCTTAATCAGGATAATCACAGCTAAAAAATGCTAGGGAGGTTGTTTTGCAAAGTGATTTCTCAGCAAAATAAAGCATGGAGATGCGGATGAATGGGTGAGTTTGTTTTGAATATTAAAAATAAATTAAATAGTGTATTCAGGGCCAACGTTTCTGGTCAGCACAGCGACAGACAAACTCTTGGTCTGTTTATGATCAGTGCTGGTGGGATGGCCTCCTCATCATGTGACCACCATGAAAACCAATCACAGTGATCACATGATCAGTACTTCTATCCCACCTCCTGTCATTAAAAGGGCAACCAGGAGGGGATGAAGTGTTAATTACATTTCCTTTATCTAAAAAATGTCCCTGTATGGTCATTAAAAAAAAATACTGTCTAGTCCATGGAGTCCAGGGTTGTCTTCCTTTTCTTGCACCTTCCTCCTTGTGCCGCTTCCTTCTTGCACCACCATTTTAAAATATCCAACACATGTGCAGACATATCACAGATTTCTGTCAGGTTCCAATCACTTGGAAGAGACCAGGGGAAGGAGTTCTGTAAGTGAAAGTAAACCTGCAGTGGAAAAAAGTTAAGGCAACTTCTGGGACACACACGTCATTGGCGGGAACCTGTGGTGTAAGCTACGCAGCATCATGTAGCAGAAGTTATTCGTACGTGATTGCACAGCGCTGTAACATGCTACTGCACTTCGTCTTACAAAATTGGACAATGAGTGACTAAAACCAGCCATAGACGGTGCGATTCATGGCCAGTTCAGCAAGGACCGGCCAAGATTCTAACCATGTATGAGCAGGCTGAATGTACCCAAGTTGATTGATCGATCAACTTGGGTACATCAGACTATTGAATTTTACGTGCAATTATAATAATAATAGCAGTAATCACTGTGTTGTCCTAACGGGGAATGGCTTCCCCCCATCAGGAGAACACAATGGCTCTGTGGGAGGGATTCCCCATCAACATTGTCTATGCCTGACTTAAAATGTACTCAGGTAGGTAAGAAAAACAGGTTTTTTTTAACAACTGTAGAAATAAGATATTAGTCTCATAGGGAGTGACTTGTTTTCAGTTTAATATAATGATAAAGTTATTTAGTGAAAGCAGATTTTAACCACTTCCCGACCGGCTTATGTACATTTATTGATGCACTGCGGCAGCCCTGTGCAAATCACCATATATTTACGGAGGTTTGCGCAGCCACAGTTGCGGGCAGCACGTTCTCGTGCCCACTGCATGCTGCGTGAATGTGGCCGCAGGTCGGGCGAACAAGATGTCTGCCGGCGACCCGCGATCACCTAATACAGAGGCAGAATGGGGACCCGCCAATGTAAACACGGCTGTTCCCCCGTTCTGTCAGGGGACATGACAGATCTACTGTTCCCTCTATTTGGGAACAGTTAGATCTGTCATGCCCCTGCCAGCCCAGCCCCCACACAGTTAGAACACGGTGAGGGAACACATTTAACCCCTTGATTGCCCCCCTAGTGTTAACCCCTTTCCTGCCAAGGACATTGACAGATTTGAGCTGTCTGAGTGTAGCAAGTCTATGCTATGAATGTGGGAGGAGGAGCATTGAGGAGACACCTTATTTTAGGTGGAAATCTAAAAATTGGGTACGGTTTTCAAGCTCATCAAAATAACCTTGCCCCATGGGTATTTGGCCACCGGGAGTCAGCTGCTGCCATAAACATGGGACTGTTTTCCGATCTGGCCAAAAACCTATAGTATTTACACCTCTAGAGATAAAAAGTAGATAGTCAGTGTCCAAAAAATGAATACAAAGCAACTTAACCAACCTAGCCTTAAATATAGTAATCATGTAAATGTGTATAATGTAGATGTTGAAATCTTCTTTATATATTTGCCTACAAAACAATCTCTGTCCATGTAACAAATTTATTGTCAGATATTCATAATTAAACAGTGTCTGACGTACCGCCATGGAGCACATATTTTTGTAAAAGCCTATCTGGGGGGATGACAAAAATTAAATTGAAAATGAAAAATGAAAAATATGCATCTCCCAGACTCTTGACACTGAGCAGACACGGAGCTAAATAAAGACTCTGCAAGTTGCTTTGTGTTTACTCATACATGAAAGACATTTCAGCAGAAATAGTAGTTTGTATCACTGAGAGACCTTGCTGAAAATCTAATCCATGCCTGGGGAATACACTAGTGCCCTGAACACTGACTCACACTTCACACCTTCCAATGACGAAATCTCTGATCCAAAGGTGGTTAAATAAATGAGAATTCAAATGCCCCCCCCCCCCCCCAATTACATAAAGAATGACTAACTCATATGAACGTATTTTGAAACTCAAATACCTTATCTTCGAACATTGGGGTTGTACCTCCAAATTTGAGAAACTATGGGAGTAGGTGGGTATTTGCTCTCTTGATTTAATAACCAATAGACTCCTACAGGGCTAGAATACATCTCATTCTCCATGTATAGAATGTGCTAGGATGTACGGTCATAGAAATACATATCTACGTCTGTGGTTATAATATGACCTGTGATGATGATTTGAGAGCAGCTCGGGGGTGGTGTTAAAAAAGCAAATAGAATTCTGGGATGTATCAGTAGAGGGATCACCAGCAGGAGGAAGGAGGTTCTGATTCCTCTATATAGATCTTTAGTGAGACCTCACTTAGAATACTGTGTACAGTTCTGGAGACCTCACTTACAAAAAGATATTGATAAAATAGAACGAGTTCAGAGACGGGTAACAAAAATGGTGAAAGGTCTGGGGGATAAAACATATCAAGAGCGACTTCAGGAACTTAATATGTACAGTCTGGAGGAAAGAAGGGAGAGGGGAGACATGATTGAAAACTTTAAATACATCAAGGGGGTGAATAAGGTTCAGGAGCGCAGTCTTTTCAGTATGAAACCAAAATCAAGAACACGGGGACCTCAAACTAACTGGAGGGAGGTTCAAAACTAATCTTAGAAAGTATTATTTTACTAAAAGGGTATTGGAATTTTATTGGTATTTAATTGGAATAAACTACCAACAGAGGTTGTGAGACAGTCAACAGTAAATGGCTTCAAATATGCTTAGGATGAGCATAAATCTATAGTCAGACAACAAGGTTAATGGGAAAAAAAAACAAAAAACAAAAAAATGGGCAGACTCGATGGACTACTCAGTCTTTTTTTGCCGTCACTTTTCTATGTTTCTATGTTATGTTTCAAGATGCAGGATGCATCAGATGCTCTGTATTGTTGTTATGGCAAACTGCAATTTTTCACTGACTGGTTCCTCCTGCCTACCTTCACTTCACTAACCTTATTCACATATGCCAAATGTCCCTCATTTAGAGGGACCGCCCCTCTTTTTGGAACCAAATCCCTCTGTACTTTCTTCCTTAGTTGTTCCTCTTTTACCTCCTGATAGAAAGATCTCTATAAAAAAAATGTATTAATACATGCCCAAAATTGTTGTGCACCAAACTTTTTATGTGACCTTTGAATTCGTCTATTTGTTGCTTATTTTCTGTTCTGGGGACCACTGATAGTGGAACAAAAAAAAAAATGAAGGCAATCTCCTCAGCAGGGACAAAAATTAACTTCAGAGTTCAACTTTAACCTTGCTAAACCTACGCACCGGTATCTGATGACTGACACCCGATGTTACAATAATAAATGTGTTCTAAAAATAAAAATGCATTGAAAATTATAATAAATAATGTAAGTGTTCAAACAACATATATATATATATATATATGTATATATATATCATGAAAATGTGAAAAAATAGTCCATAAAAGAAGTCCATAAATGAATGGCGCTCATATCACACAAATGTCACCCCAAAATGCTCCTCCACCAATGTGATTCAGTGAAACAATCGCCCTTATGGACAAAGGCTTAACAGATGCCAAATAATTATAAGGTATAGATTTCAATACATGTAGCAATCAATCCCCGACTCAAATCCAAATTTCACAGACTGTAGCTGATGTAAATCACTCCACCTTCTGAAAATGCCAACTGCCTGGTTGTTACGCTGACAATTATGCAAAAAGTACTTCTTCTGACCCTTCAGACAGTGAGGGACTGCAGGCTCTGGCTGGCCTCTATGACAGCGGTAAGTGGTGCGGTGTTATCCAGAGACAGCTTATTGGATGGTGGTTTCTCAATGAAGAAGTCAACTTCCCGCTGTCACTGGTTCCTAAGAAAGGCTAGTGCAACCATCAGGATCAGCTATGTGCCCCAGGTTGTCAGGGTTTTGTTTGCAAGTTGGCGGGTGGCATGAATTGTCATTGACAATGGGTTTACAATTAGTGAGATTTTTTTTTGTTAATAAGGGATGTGTCAAACAACATGGGGACAAGTTGCTTTGCCCCCCGCCTAACCCCCATGTTGAGGGCATATGGCCTGGTATGGTTCAAGGGGGGGCGCCCCCCATTTCCTGAGCTGCCAAGCTGCATACCCGGATAAGGGTCTGGTGTGGATTTTGGGTGGACCCCACACTGTTTTTTTTTGTTTATTTTCGACTCTGTTTTTTTCCTTATTTTTTAACAGACACTTTTTTTTTTGTTATTATTCAGCTGTCAGCGGGGACACCCATTGACAGCTAATGACTCATCAGTTGTTAAGGACGCCGGGGCCAGGAAGCTTACACTGCGCTCTGACTGAGCAAAGCTTTGCCCAATCAGGGTGCATAATGCACTGTGCAGCGCTCTGTGCATTGCAGGGTGTTCGTTGGGATGAACACCCAGTGAACGCCCTGTAAATTAAATTTTTTTGGGAGATTTAGGGCTGGTTCACACCAGTGACAGCAGTAGAAAGCAGCCGCTGGTGTGCATTGAATTGGTAGCAGTGACAAGGACTGAAAATAGCACAACGCATTGAAGTGTTTTTCCCATAACTTTACCAAAATGTCATTTTATTCAGTTCTATTCTCTGCAGCAGCATTAAGATGCAGTATACCACATCACAGCATGCCATGGTGTAAAGGTAGAGCATTCTTATAGTGATATTAAATTAGCCGTCAGGTGTGCAGCTGGAGAGCATTAATGAGGAAACCTAGTGGGCCTGCAACCCTTTAGACATGCTTCTATTAGGCCTCATACACACTGACGCATCTTAGAAAATAAACAAAATGTCGCGCCCGACGTCAGGGAAAAAAATCTGCGTTTTTCGGCGTTATGCATCGACGTTAGTGAGCGTCGGCGTCAATAGGCGTCTTTAAAAAGAAAAAAATCCTCTGCTATTTTTCAACCTAAAAACGTTGGCGTCAAAAACGCCGGTTAATGCCGGTACGGTGTTAGTGGGCGTTAGTGAGCGTTTTGCGGCTTCGGCGTCAAAAAACGCCAAAACTTTACAGCCTCAGAATGCGCTGGCCGTGGGTTCTAGTTTCAGCTCACTAACGCTGACGCCCTCTACAGCTCAAAAACGTCGGCGTTTTTATGGGGCCATTGACTAACATGGAGAGCTGCAAAAAACGCCAGAAAACATGGGCTGCAAAAAACGTCAGTGTGTATGAGGCCTTAAAAGTACCTCTCCAAAAATGACATTTTTGTTGCAGGGGATGCCTGAAATCTGACTTGTATCTTAAGCCTCGTACACACGATGCGACGGTCATACGACCGGACGTCCAAATTTGTATTTCGGCTGTTGCGTCTCACATACTGACATGCACCAAGTGATCCTACAACCAAGCCTAACGTAGTGACGTGTTACAAGCATATAAAGAGGAAGTTCAGGTGAATGTGATTTGTGAATTGGGAACGTAGGTTTTCCAGAACGTTCCTGACTTCTGAGCATGCGTGTTTTGAACATACAACTTGTTGGACCAACTTCTCTGTACACACAATACAACGGTCGTATGACTGCTTGTTGTACAACAAAAGTTTTCTAGTCATCCAATTTCTGTTGTACGACTGTTGCACGTCGGCTGTTCTAATCGCGCATACTAATGGTCGTATGATCGTACAACAAGTGGTTGTACGACCGTATTCATACGATCGTCGCACCGTGTGTTATTGCCTTTAGGCAGACTTCTGGGGAAATTGGTGAGCCAATCACACAAGCAGGAAATGATGTTTCTGGGGAGTGGTCAGTACACACTCTGTGTACAGAACAACTCCAGGTAGCCATATTGCATTGCATTCTCAGAAAATTACAGCGGCTGCAGATTGAAAAGGAAAGGTAATTTTTAATAACATTCAATTACAATGATATAATATAATATTGCAATTGTACACGCTATATTATTTTTTCTTTATTTGCTATTTTTTTTTCCCCACAAAAGTGGAGTTCTCCAAGCAAACAACCATGCAATGCCTATGGTTGTGGCGCGCTAGTTCGGGGCCCAAGGGGTTGAAGCAAGCGGTAAGGAGGCAATACAAGCGAAGAGTAATCTTTGTGAACAAGTCCTTACTGACTTTTTGCTAGAAGTTATAGCAACATTATTAACTAAAGCACTGGTGTGTCCCTAGGCTTATAGGTAGTCTTGACCCACTAAACAGTGAAGTGCTCCTGAACTATATTTACTAAAGTGGAACTTAAAGTGATGTAACCTTGCGCTCGCTTCAAACATCCAATCATGTGTAGAGGAGTTTAAAAAAACACAGCTTCTTCCTCATTTTTGTGGAGCTGGGCCTTTTTGCTCTTACGTTCTTAGAAGGTATAGTGAGTATTCCCCAAAAATTGCCCATAATCAAATAGTATTATAGTAACAGCAGTAATACTCCAGGATAGGAAGACACCGGATAAGTCCTCAGGAAGACAGATGTCGAAAGAAAGGAGTTTGTATATTTTACCTGAGACCCCTTGGTGCAAGTTTAATGCACAATGCTCAGGATGGCTTCCGGACCTACCAGGAAAAAGTCAAGTTCTCATTGAGTCTTTTCAGGGTGCTGATTGCTTCAATCTCCAAAATACAGAATTTCCTCTAACACCTTCTCAAAGGAAATCCTGGATGTGCAAGAGTGCACAAATCTTACAAGGACGCTGCTTGACAGCACAAGGTACACTAATAAAGCTTGTTTAAAGGGTCAGTCTTGGGTACGGCCTCTCACCTCTCTGTGACACCTCTACTCCCAGTGAGCTGAGTAAGAAAAATAATCACCTTGCAAGGGCTTAAGAAAAACATTTCAAAAACTGAATTAAAGCTGAAGTTTAATCTACCTATAATTGGGCTTTCCCAGTTCCTCCCTTGCCTACATTTTTAAAGAAAACCTTTACGTTTCCATTACACACTATATTTTAGACCCAGTGATGTCATCGCTAGGTCTCTGTGCTTCTCTATGCAAAGCAGACAGATCGTAGCTGGGGGGAGGGGTCAGGAGGGAAGGATTAGATCAGTAGTGTTCCACCTTTTTGAAATGGGTTTCCTCAAATGCAGTCCCTCCCCAACATCACCAAAAGGCAGAACATAAAATTCATTGAATATTCATTATCAGGGACAGACACGCAACAAGCTATAGTTAAAGACTGTGAACATGATACAAAAGATGGTCAGAGACTGCAGACATGATACAAGAGATGGCCAAAGACTGCAAATATGATACAAGAGATGGTCAGAGACTGCAGACATGGTACAAGAGATGGTCAGAGACTTCAAACATGATACAAGAGATGGTCAGAGACTGCAGACATAATACAAGAAATGGTCAGAGACTGCAGACATCATACAAGAAGTGGTCAGAGACTTTGGCATGATACAAAGATGGTTAGAAACTGTGGACATGATACAAAAGATGGTCAGAGACTGCAGACATCATTCAAGAAATGGTCAGAGACTGCGGACATGATACAAGAGATGGTCAGAGACCACAGACATGATACAAGACATGGTCAGAGACTGAGGACATAATACAAGAGATGGTCAGAGACTGCAGACATCATTCAAGAAATGGTCAGAGACTACGGGCATGAAACAAAAGATGGTCAGAGACTGCGGACATGATACAAGTGATGGTCAGAGACTGCAGACATGATACAAAAGATGGACACAGACTGAGGACATGATACAAGAGATTGTCAGAGACTAAAAACATGATAAAGGGGATGGTCAGACACTGTGGACATGATACAAGAGATGGTCAGAGTCTGCAGTGCCGACATGATAGAAGAGATGGTCAGCGACTGCAGACATGATACAAAAGATGGTCAGAGACTGTGGACATGATACAAGAGATTGTTAGAGGCTGAAAACATGATAAAGGGGATAGTAACAGCAACAAGGTTGGAAGTAGCCGCACTCAAACGATCCAGTTTCCAAAAACAATTTTATTGCATCAAAGGGTGATATAGACAATGAACGAAAGGTCCAGCTGACGCGTTTCGCACCCTACAGTAGGTGCTTACTTATAGCTTGACCAAAATATGTGAACAGTGCATATATATAACCAAACATACATAGTAATTAAACAATCAAGAGATTGAACAATTAGGCAATCTACTAATGTGGCGAAACATTGGAATATCCATCATAATAAAGATGTTTCTTCTCTTCGGATTGAGGGCATTGAGAGAGTAGTGGTTCCAAAGAGAGGTGGTGATAGATTTAAACTGTTATGTAAAAGGGAGGTTTTTTGGATATTTATGATGAACACTAGACAGCCCCTTGGTTTGAATTATGAATGGGATGTTTCCCATTTCTATGAATGAATATCTTTCCTTCCTCCGTTTCATGACAGGCCCCCTAAAAGATTGGCCATGAACAGCTGTTTCCTTCCTTTGCTCACCCTTTCCTTTTTATTCCCCCTTTCCCCCTCTTCTCTTCTATTTTCTGTCCCCTTTGCTTCCCCCGCTTTTTCCTTCCCCATTCTTTCCCTCTTCTT
>BLSH010523831.1:258736-296713 GCA_018402905.1 Glandirana rugosa | reverse complement strand
TTCTACAGGTGTCCCGCCAACGTAATAGGACCCTCCTGCAGGTACCTGCAGGAGGGTCTTAGCGCGAAGGGCACGCGGGGGACCCCGCGCGTGTGTCCTTGTAGGTACTGGCAGCCCAGGACGCCTGGGCTGACTAGTGCCTAGCGCCACTTACCGGCGACACTCGTCGGAAAGTGGTGCGCTAGCGCGGCAGGTTACTGCCGCGCTAGTGTACAGTTGTTCGGTCGCGAAGGCGGCCGAAAAGAGAGAGGAGAGGCGTGGTTAGCCACGTAACACTCTCCTCTCTCCCCCCTCCTTTCTGCACACGTCACGACACCCGCTACACATTACGGGTGTCGTGACGATTTACTGTCAATCGTTGGGGGTGGTAGGTAGTTAGTGGGTGGGTCGGTAGGTGGGGTAGTCTTTCCTCCCCCCTCTCTCCTCTCACAATGCACCGATTGGTGCGGAGAGGAGAGAGAAAAGCCGGCGGAAGCGCTGGCTTGTTGACATGTGATCGCGCCGTCATTGGACGGCGCGATCGCGTGGTGAAAGGCTGCTCACAGCGGCCATTCACCGCGATCCGTGATCAGTCGGGTCCGCAGGACCCGACGGTCATGGATGTTCCTGTGTGCGCGCCCCAGGGGGCGCACGGGAAGCGCGATTCTGGGAGGACGTCCATGGACGTCCTCCCAGGATAATGCAACCGCCCTGTGGACATCTTTTGTCTATAGGGTGGTTGGGAAGTGGTTAAGGAAAGAATCCAGGCCTTTTTAAAGCAATCTACCGTGCTGGCCAAAACCACCTCTGGAGGGAGTCTAGTCCACATTTTCACAGCTCTAACTGTGAAGAAACCTTTCCGTATTTGGAGATGAAATCTTTTTTCCTCTAGACGTAAAGAGTGCCCCCTTGTCCTTTGTGATGGACTTAAAGAGAATAACTCAACACCAAGTTCACTATATGGACCATGTATATATTTGTACATGTTGATCATATCCCCCCTTAATCTTTTCTTCTCAAGAGAGAATTAATTCAGTTCCTCTAATCTTTCCTCATAGCTGAGCTCCTCCATTCCTCTTATTAGTTTGGTTGCCCTTCTCTGCACTTTCTCCAGTTCCCCGATATCCTTTTTGAGAACTGGTGCCCAAAACTGAACTGCATATTCCAGATGAGGTTTTACTAATGATTTGTACAGGGGGGCAAAATGATGTCTCTATCTCTGGAGTCCATACCTCTCTTAATACAAGAAAGGGTTTTGTTTACTTTGGAAAACTGCAGCTTGGCATTGCATGTCATTATTAAACTTATGATCTACCAAAACCCCCAGATCCTTCTCCACTGTGGATTCCCCCAGTTGTACTCCCCCTAGTATGTATGATGCATGCATATTCTTAGCCCCCAAGTGCATAACTTTACATTTATCAACATTAAACCTCATTTGCCACACAGTCGCCCAATTAGACAATGCATTGAGGTCTGCTTGTAAGTTGGAGACATCCTGCAAGGAAGTTATTTCACTGCATAGCTTGGTGTCATCTGCAAACACTGAAATGGTACTTTTAATCCCAGACCCTATATCATGTATAAATATATTGAAAAGTAAGGGTCCCAACACTGAACCTTGGGGTACGCCACTGATAACCTTAGACCATTCATAGTAAGACTCATTAAACACTACTTTGGTATTTTAGCCAGTTTTCTATCCATTTACAAACTGATCTTTCCAAGCCTGTAGACTTTACCTTACACATTAGGTGTCAAGCACTTTTGCAAAGTCCAAGTATTCCACGTCCACAGCCACCCCTCTGTCCATGGTTTTACTTACCTCCTCATAAAAAGAAATCAGATTTGTTTGACAACTTCTGTCTTTCATGAATCCATGCTGTTTGTTGCTTAAAACATTTTTTTCCAACAAGAACTCATCTATGTGGTCTTTTTGGAGATATAAACAAAGATAATGTGTAGGCAGCTGCTGCAGTGCAGACACAGAACAACTTTGGCATTCTGTAATTATTGATGTATGAATAGTATATATATAGTGTATATAGTGCACTACGGACCACTTTTTATGCAGGATCTTGCTGCCAGCTTTTTTGCCAGCAAAATTCTGCGTAAAGTTCTACAGTGGTTTGCATGAGGCCTTGATGCTAGGTTCACACTGCTCCAATCAGATTTTGATTTGATTGCCAGTGTGATTATGTATTGCAACTTGAATGCTGCTTTGATAGTGGTTTGCAGATTCTATAGGGCCAAAATCATGCTGGAATTACACCAAAGTAGTATAGGATCCTTTTCCAAAATCACACCGCAAGGAGTTGCATTGATGTGAACAGGCACCACCATTGAAGAGAATGTGATTTCCCTTGTCATGTGATTCCATGCAACTCAAGTCGCATCTGAAATCACACCTGTGTGAACCAGGCCTTAGTTGTTCCTGTTTCCCTGCATGGGTAAAGCACAGGCTTATGTTAACATACTGAAAAAAAAAATATATATATATATTTCCCTTTAAAAATCATGTTGCCCATCATCGTTACCTGAATTGTTCTCTGTAGTAATTTAGTACAGCTGAAAGTTGGGACTGACCTTACAGTTTTGCTGTCTAGCTAAAATCAACTGTTAATGGGATCTCGTATTTCCTCTTTACAGTTTTCTTTGATATGTCCTCTATAAAGAAAACTTTTCTGCGCTTCAGATTAGCAATTCAAACAGATCTACAAAGTATCATTTTCTGTGCTCGACACTAATTCAAATCCTCAAGGGCCGAATAAAATAAGCTGTTCTTATACGTGCCCTACAAGTCGTATTTGTTCTATTTACACTATATTTATTCCATGTAAATGGATAACACATCATTCAGCCATAGCATTTTCCCACCAAGCACAGCTTAGCATTTCCCATCCGCAAGAATAAAACGCGTAATGAGATGGGAGGACAATTTGTTCAGCTTGGCAGGGGGGTTATGTACACAGAGCGTTCATTCAATGGACATATGTTTTCATTTTCATCCATCAGCCGCCAGAAAATAAAGATTACATTTACTTACCTAATTGGATGAAATGGTAAATTTTAAGTCACTGAGAATTTCCTAGTTTCCTACGTTCTTCACAATTATTAAAAGCCATAAGAAAATACAAAGAAACTGCACCTGTTCATCCTGCCTAAACCCTGCAACCCAACCCTATAAACACAGCTGCATATTTACCTAAGTATCCCAGCCATTGCCTGCCAGGATGTGGCCAAAAATTGTCTCACCATCATCTGTGATATGCAGTGGCTTTTATGGGACCATCTCCTTAGATGTGAGACACACAGGAGAAGGCTCCATAGAAGTCTAGGACCACCCACTATATGGAGAGAGACCAGGAACATGTGATGTTTATGGTCTACCAAATCCCTGTGTGCCTCATACTCTCTGACAGTTACCATTAGGCTATGGCAGTAAACAATTTGAGAGGCATTACTGTTGATTATCCCAAGCTTATGGTGCCTCTGACTCAAGAAATAAAACATAGAATTTGTCTCATGTTTAAAGCTGGGTTTTCTTATCTTCTATGGAACCATTCCTGGGACTGGAGACAAGGAGGCTCCATAGAAGTCTAGAAACACCTGCAGCATAGAGGGAAACCAAGAACATGTGATGTTTTTGGCCTACTGTATCCCTGTATGCCTCATGTTGTCTGTCTGTTTCCATTAGGAAGTAAATGGTTCGAGAGGCACTACTGTTACTTACCCAGCAGCTTAGGGGGCCTCTGACTCTGGAAAAAAAAAAGCACACAAAAATTTCTTCAGGTATAAAGCTGGGTTTTATGTGTCCACAGTTTTCTTCACCGACCTGCTATGACATCTATTGACTTTCATGGGACCATCTCCTAAGACTATAGATGAAGTCTAGGACCACGCACTACATAGAAGGAGGCTGGGAACACGTGATGTTTTTGGCCTACCATATCCCTGTGTCCCTCATACTTTCTGCTGGTTGCCATTAGGCTAAGACAGTAAACAGCTGGAGATGCACAGGAGGAGACTCCATAGAAGTCTAGGACCACCCACTATACAGTAGGAGACCAGGAACATGTTATGTTTATGACCTACCACATCCCTGTGTGCTTCATACACTCTGACTGTTACTATTAGGCTAAGGTTGTAAAATGCTTGAGAGCCATCTCCACTACCTTAAGGGGCCTTTGACTGTACAATAGAAAAAATTGCTTCAGTTTTAAATCTGGGTTTTCTTAGCTTCTTTGGATCCATCTCCGGAGACTGGAGACATGCACAAGGAGGCTCCAATTCTAAGACCACCCACTGCATAGAGGGAGACCAGGAACATTTGATGTTTATGGCCTACTGTATCCCTCATACACTCTATCTGTTAGCATTAGGCTAAGGCAGTAAACCGCTTCAGAGGCATTACTGTTGGCATTACTGTTGCTTACCTTCTTCCCAGAATAAAGGGACTCGGGTTGATTTACTAAAGGCAAATAGGCTAAGCAGAACTACTGCCCCCTTGAAAGATTTCCTCTATTTTGTTGTTCTGGTTCCTTACTTTTGGTGAGAATGGTCACTAGGAAAAACAAAGAGTGTAAATCTCCTTAACAGGGACACATGCAGTTAAAAAAACTGTCAGGTGTTTTAATCCCTCTCTAATCTATCTAAAGCTAAGAAAAAAAATTTGCCTTTAATTATACTTTAAATATTAATTCCAAGAAAAAATTTGTCAGGTGCGAATTCCAAGGATCAGGAGGATGTGAGTCCATTATTTTGTTACACTCAGCTTTGTATCCTCAATCCTCTCCAGGAACACCCTTCTCTAAAAGATTTAGGTCACCAATGGTTGTATTACCTACAGAGGTCCATGAAAAAAGCTGCATAGATAATTGCCCTTTAACAAACAAAAGCTGTCTGTCTGGAATAATGAAAAGATTTTCAAATTAGACATCCTAGTATGGAGATCCTTCTGTGCTCTACCAATAAGGCATGCTTTCACCTTGCTTTCACTTTCAAAATTCTCAGTTATAACTTTGGAGCTGTTTTGAAAGTGGACATCACCTTTAAAGTCCATCTACTGTTTTGTCAGTTGCGGCTCGTGGCTAACGGCAGCCCCTGCCCGCCACTTACACCAGCTTAGTGGCTGGTCAGGCAGCGGGTGAAGGGCGGCAAGCTGTGCCCCAGTGGCTCCTGTTTCCTCTCATAGAGACGCTATGTGTCTCTTCTTTCCTCCTTCCTAGGTGTCCAATAGGATCGCCTGTACTTTCAGCCTATCGGGTGACGCCTCTCAGACCCGCTTCCTGATTGGCCAGGAGGAGGATCAGTGTTGCAATAGAGAATATTCATTCGCTATTGCAATACACCTGGGTGGGCTCCGGACGCAATGCTCTGAGCCCCGAGCCCATCCTATTTTGAAGCCTATTAGAGCCTCTGGCTCTAATCAATGCTTCAAATAACACACCCCAGCCCATCCCCGCCATAGGCATTCACCCTGAAAGGGGCCGGGTGCACGGATAGGGAGGGGGGGCACCCATGCGCCCACAATGAGCAGGGCTCCCCTGCATTTTGTTATCTATCAATATTCCAGAGGCAAGATTGCTTCAGATTCTGATCTTGTCTGCCTTTACCACCAGCCAGGGAGTTCTTTTTTTTCCCTCAGAATCCACCCAAAGAACCTGCCTTTTAACTTCTTATTAAGAAGCAAAATCAAAGAAGGAGAAAGGAGATCTCAGGGATAAAATGTATCAGGAGAGACTTCAGGTACTTAATATGTACAATCTGGAGAAAGAAAAAAAAGGGGGTCATAACTGAAACCTTTAAATTGATGAAGGGTGTGAATAAGGTTTGGGACGGCAGTATTTTCTCGTTTAAGAGTTTTATTGAAATTTCAGAAAGGTTACAAAAGGAGGATGCAAATGCAAACAGTAAAAACAATATTTTGTTAAGCGTAGTCTGAGTACATAACAAAGAGAGCACAATGACAGCCGGGTACATATGATTAAGCCGTGGAGGGTTTTAGAGCCTGCGTGGGACAAGCTACGTCTGACAAGAACCGGTGTAAGAAGGCCGGCGTGAAGGACAGCCCATCCAGGCACCCCTGAAGGGAGCATACTGTGCCTGGAGAAGCGTCCTGTATCAAGGGTCACCACGCAAGGTTCGGCAATACCCTTATTAAACTAAACCCGGGTGCAACGTGACTTAGCTATTGAATAAATGAGGTTTAATAGGCCTGTCCGCGGTGTTTGAGGATACATATGGGTGCTGAGAGTTAGCAAATAAAAAGGAGAAGGATAGGCGGGGTAGGGAGGAACGGGAAAGAAAGGGATAGATAGAAAGAAGGAAGTAGGGAGATAGAGAGGAGAAAAGAGGTTCGCCTGATGGGACTGGACCCCCATCCCGCTCAACAGCTGGAGATTCGGGAGGCCGGCAGGGCCGGGACGGCAGTATTTTCAATATGAAGTTAAGCCCAAGAACACTGGAACATGACTTCAGACTAGCAGGAGGAAAGTTCAAAACTAATCTTAGAAAGTATTATTTTACTGAAAGAGTATTCGATTATTGGAATTGCCTTCCAGCAGAGGTAGTGAATCAGTCAACAGTAAGTGTATTCAAACATTCTTGGGGCAAACATAAAAAAAATAGGGGGGCAGGCTCCATGGGCCGCTTGGTCTTTTTTCTGACATGAATCTTTGATTAGATCCCTTTCACACTGGGACGTTTTTCAGACGCTTTAGCGCTAAAAATAGTGCCGGTAAAGCTCCTAAAAAACTCCCCCCAATCCACCCCAGTGTGAAAGCCCAAGTGCTTTCACACTGGGGTGGTGCGCTTGCAGGACGGGAAAAAAAGTCGTGCAAGCAGCATCTTTGGGGCGGTGTTTACACCGCTCCTGCACCACTCTGCCCATTTAAATGAATGGGCAGCACTTCCGGCACTTTTAACCTCTTGTTAACCCCTTCTTAGGGGTTAAAAGTGCCCACTGCTGCTTGAATAGCGGCGCTTTACCGCTAACGCTCGGGCGGCTGCAGTGTGAAAGGGGAGAAGAACATCCTATGCGTCTCAAGAATTTCATTCTGTTTCTGGTTTTCCGTGTGAGGAGAATCTGACAATTTGCCCATTCAATCTCTTCAATCCACTAACAGTATACTCACCTGTAAAAAATTTGCCCTAGTATGATATTTTATAGGGTGTGTCCAAAATAACTGCCTCCAACACAAATTTGATAAGCACTTTGAATCCCAAGGTACAAAAGCACTATAACATTCAAAAATAAAAAATAATTCTCCCTCACCTTTCTGTTGGAGCCCTCAATACCAATTTGGGAGCATGGGGGATCATGTGACCTCATGTGACAAAAACTGTGATGTCATAAACCCAAAGTAAGATCTGACATACCGCTTACACAGGTTTTCAACTGCCAGCTCCAATGAAGGAATGCAGCAGTGATGAGGGTGGGGATAAAGGAGCAAACAGGCTGCATCTCCTGCTGTCTACATGCACTCCAGCAATGGCTGCACAACATTGCTAAGGGCAGATATAGACAACAGTGACAACATATGCTTGCATTGTATGTCGAAACATCTGACTGTAGTATCTATCGGAAGCCCGTGTGACACGGCGAAAATTCAGGAGAGCAACTGGGAGAAAGGGACAGAGCTAGTCGCCCTATAACAGGAAGTGCCCGCAAAAGAATCTTCATGGCAGGATCACTTTCTTTTTTCTCTTTATAAAAGCCGCAAATCTAAAATTACTTTTCAAACTACTTTAACGTGTTAAAGCTTATATGAGATTTCAGTGAATGGTTTTACTTATAACCAAACTACTAAATTATTTTTTGTAACATTCACCCTTTTTATTTTACTTTAACGTGTGTATCAGGATTTGTAAATCCTTTCTCAACACTGGTTCTTTTTTTTTTTTTTCACCGTTAACTTCCCCATTCTTTAACCACAAGCTACAAAATTATCCAGAATAAGTTCCATATGGTGCTTTGGAATATGTGTCTTCCTGTTCAAGGCATATCAAGGTAAAACAGGCAGAACAAAGAAGTTACCGTTTTACAGCCGTACGCCGGTCCGCGCATCAAGAGATACTTCAAACACGAACAAGATCATTCTGTACTGACTGACACCATGGGAGAGAGCGCATTAATATTTCTTTTTGATTACTATGAGGAAACTTTTATCCAAAGGGTCAATTCCACCTAAAATGTTTCCGTTTTATTGGTCACCAGTGAGTGGAATTACACAATGAGTTCTACAATCTTTTGCTCACCCCGGACAAAATTTGATTTCTGTCTGTGACTTCACTGGGGTCTTCAGGAAGCTAAATAAAATATCCACATTTGATGTTTATCCCATGGCCCAAGTGGATGAGTCGATAAAAAAGTTGGTAGGTCAATGTCAGGTAAATGACCACCCTCTTATCCTATTAAAGGGTATCAGCAGGTTATCTTAACAGCCATAGCAAAGGGAAAAGACAGCTTTTTCAACACCAGATAGGTTCTACCAGTATGTAGTCCTCCCTTTAGGCCAGTGGTTCTCAGCTCCGGTCCTTGGGACCCACTAACAGGCCAGGTTTGCAGGATAACTGAAATCCATCACAGGTGATCTCATTTGCTGCGCAGTGATTGCAGTATTCTAGTCTGCGTCTCCCAAAGGTGATACTTAAAATCTGGCCTGTTAGTGGGTCCCGAGGACCGGAGTTGAGAAACACTGCTTTAGGCTTACATGGGGCACCAGCCTCATGCCAAGGAATGAGGGACAATATTCTTAGCCCCACAAAGAATATGCTGTGGCTTCGGCATATCTAGATAATGTAATTTTTAGTCTTGATCGGGATTCCCACCCAGAGAAGGTAGGGAAGGGAAGAAGGGAATACTTTTACAACACCAGATATACCAATACACAGTCCTCCCTTTTGGCATACATAGAGTCATTGCTTCATTCCAAGCAATGGTTGACCACAAAAAGAAACATTTTATTCACACAGAAAATAAAGCTGCACTCTGTAAACGTCCCACTATTCTTATTGTTATACAGGATTTATATAGTGCCAACAGTTTACGCAGCGCTTTACAATATAAAAGGGAGACAGTACTGTTACAATACAATAAAATACAATAAGGCCCTGCTCATAAGAGCTTACATTCTAATAGGGTGGGGCAAGTGGTAACTGTGGGGGATGAGCTGATGGAAGCGATAAAATATTAGTTGGAGGCATGATAGGCTTCTCTGAAGAGATGAGTTTTCAGGGATCACCTAAAGGCAGCCAGAGTAGAAGATAGCCGGACAGATTCAGGTAGAGAGTTCCAGAGGATGGGAGAGGCTCTGAAGAAGTCCTGAAGACGAGCATGGGAGGAGGAGACAAGGAAGCTTGAGAGCAGCAGGTCTTGAAAAGAGTGGAGAAGATGGATTGGGTGATATTTAGAGACAAGATTGGTGATACAGCTCGGGGCTGAGTTGTGAATGGCTTTGTATGTTGTTGTTAGTATTTTGAATCTAGTTCGCTGGGCGATGGGAAGCCAGTGTAGGGATTGGTGGAGAGGGGTAGCAGACACTGAGCAATTGGTAAGGTAGATGAGTCTGGCAGCAGCATTCATCATAGACTGAAGAGGGGACAGCCTATGAAGAGGTAGGCCTATGAGAAGGAAGTTGGATTAGTCAAGGAGAGAGAAAACAAGGGAGTGAATGAGTAACTTTGATTCTATAAAACAGGCTTCTGGCACAGTCCCCATCCTAAAGCATTCCCAATGGAGTATTTCACCCTGATTGGGTTTATTCTGCACCTTATGAATAAGCCCAATCCGTCTGAAATGCAGTGGGACATGGCTTAGGGTGAGGACTGTGTTGGAAGCCTGCTTCAGTGAATAAAAGTTACAGAGGGGCATTTACAGAGTGTGGCTTCATTTTCTGTGTTTCTACTAAGCTGTATGGGACAAGCTTTTGGAGGCCAGAACCTGGTGCTGTGAAGGACATGCGGATCATACACAGAGCTTGGAGATGTGCAGTTTGGCTTCAATAATTTTATTATTGCATTTTATCAATACTAAAATGTGGTGGCTGCATTCCTTTTCAGAGTTTTTTCCCTTTATTATCACCTGGCCGGTAACACACTTTCTGTCCGAGAGTTACAAAGCACATTCACCGTTCTGTATCAGAACATCAGAAACAGGATAAGACTATGAAACTTAACCTTTTTCACAACATAGAAGGGTGAGGTTCTGAAGTCCTCAGAGATAGCTGGGAACAATGTAATTGATAACAGTCAGTACAGGCCCAGAGCATAAAAAGTTATCAGCTCCTAAGATTTCTGGCAGGATCAACAGGATTTTTTACACTTAATGGACTAATATAACAATACACTTTCAATGATATATTTGTTAGACCAAAAGGGACCTAATAAGAGAAGATCATTTTTAGGGTTTACATACTCTTTAACTCTTTTTTCCTGTCCCTGATATATCTGAGCAAAAAATTAGAGTTGCCATTGTCACTTGAACGTGAAGGCACAGACAGCAATGAAAACAGTAGTTGTAAATATCCTCTACTTTACTGAAATGTAATTTTGCTTTTACCTCTATTCCTGTTGGATAGTTTCCCCACCATGTTCTGTTCTGACAGGAAGAATGGAGAAATCTTCCTAAAAGGGACACTGGCAAAAAAACGTAATAGAAGCTATAACCCCCGGGGGCCACTGCAGACACTAATCTGTGATTCCTTATTGCCCTGTTATAGCAATTATTTTTGGCAGTCTTATGTAATATGTCTTCAGTCGATGACTGTCTCTTGAAGCATGTCCCCCGTCTCCAACATTCTGTGTAGCATGTTTACAGTCCCTAAAAGTCTCCTGAAGAATACCTGCAGTCTCTGACTATATCCTGTATCATGCCTGCAGTCTCTGACTATATCCTGTATCATGCCTGCAGTCTCTGACTATATCCTGTATCATGCCTGCAGTCTCTGACTATATCCTGTATCATGCTTGCAGTCTCTGACTATATCCTGTATCATGCCTGCAGTCTGTGACCATATCCTGTATCATGCCTGCAGTCTCTGACCATATCCTGTATCATGCCTGCAGTCTCTGACTATATCCTGTATCATGCCTGCAGTATCTGACCATATCCTGTACCATGTCCACAGTCGCCAACTATCTCCTGTATCATGTCTACAGTCTCTGACCATTTCCTGTATCATGTCTGCAGTCTTTGACAATTTCCTGTACCACATCCACAATCCCTGACCATCTCTTGTATTATGTCCTAAATCTCCTACCATCTTTTTTATCATATCCACAGTCTCTGACCATCTCCTCTAGTATATCCATCGTCTCTGGCCATCGCCTTTATTATGCCCACAGTCTCTGATTGTCTTTTTTTTTATTATGTCTGCAGCCTCCTACCATCTCCTGTATTATATCCTCAGTCTCTGATGATTTCTTTTATCATGTCCACAATCTCTGACCATCTCCTGTATTATATACACAGTCTCTGACCATCTCTTTTATTATGTCCACTGTCTCCTACCACCTCCTGTATTATGTCCCTGGCCTCTGACCATCTCTTGTATTATGTCTGCAGTCTCTGACAATCTCTTGCATCATGTCTGCAGACTCTGACAATCTCTTGCATCATGTCTGCAGTCTCTGACAATCTCTTGCATCATGGCCATAATCTTTGACCATATCCTGTTGTGTGCCTGCTGTCTCTGACACTATCACAGAATTTTGCGTGTGGCCCTTTGTCATGTAGGTGGCCACACTCGAGACCCTCCATATCAAGAATGTTGAACACCACTACTATAACCCTTCCATGCTCTATTCAAAATAAAATAAAATGTTTTGGCTGGGGTAGGGCTTTAAAGGAGAAGTATAGCCAAAGCTTTTTTGGCTATGATTTTCCTATGGATCACAGGCTGACATCACTCAGCCGGTCCAGGCTATCTGGACCGGCATCTGGGTGAGCCTCTCAGCAAGCCTCCTGCCACCTCCACAGCCCAGTGCTCCAGTGAGTGCTGGAGGGGCAGGGTAGAGAGCCGTTGACTGACAGTCATCAGCTCTTGAAGACAGAGAACTGAGCGATCAATGACCTTTGATCGCTCAGTTCTCGGTCTTCGAGCCGGCGGGGGACAACAGCAGCTGGGATCAGTGCTGCAGCCATCTAGGTGAGTATGAATGTTTATTTTTTTAAAGTCATACTTCTCTTTTAATTGAGGAGATTTCCATGCAGTATTTTGTATCCCATTTCCTGCCCCACTTTAACTAGCCATCATGAAGATGCCTTTTTCTAAGCTAGGCTTCCCAATTAATTATTTATTCTCCATAATGATGAGCTCATTGGAGGAGTGTGGTGCTTGCTTTGTAGCAATTGTAGCTGTAGAGCAAAGGACTCTGGCAGAGCGATCACATCAGGTTTCCCCGCTGTTCAGAAATTACAGACAAGCCATTTAAAATGCAAACATATTAAATTTCTTTGTAAACTCTGTCCATAAAAATCTATTATGTTTCTCGTGTATTATCTGGCGATGGTATTTTTTTTACTACATCAAGAAAACATAAAGCACAACTGAAAATGTAGCTGTTGCAAACAGTGGAGATCGCTCTACATATCAGGCACTCTACACTGTGATGCCTACCTGCATCTACAGCAGTTCTCAGAATACAAAATATTATTAGCAAACTGTTACTTGTAAAAAGCCCCTGAAAAAATGACACCATGTTATTATTGTGCCAGTTTATCCTTGTTATAATGATGTGTTTAAGCTATCAACGATTTTAGGACAAGAACTCTATTAAAAGCTGATATAAAATATATTTAATATATAAAAATGCATTTCTTGCTGCAATATTCACATCCACGGACTTACAGTAAGGGAAAAAAATATTTTATCCCCTGCTGATTTTGTACGTTTGTCCACTGACAAACAAATGATCAGTCTATAATTTTAATGGTCACTTTATTTTAACAGTGAGAGACAGAATAACAACAAAAATATTCAGGAAAAAACATTTTAAAAAAGTTAGAAATTAATTTGCATTTTAATTAGTGAAACAAGTATTTGAACCCTTCGCAACACATGGCTTAGTACTTGGTGGCAAAACCCTTATTGGCAGTCACAGAGGTCAGACGTTTCTTGTAGTTGGCCACCAGGTTTGCAGGCATCTCAGGAGGGATTTTGTCCCACTCATCTTTGCAGATCCTCTCCAAGTCATTAAGATTTCGAGGCTGACGTTTGGTAACTCAAATCTTCACATCCTTCCACATTTTTTCTATGGGATTAAGGTCTGGAGACCGGCTATGCCACTCCAGGACCTTAATGTGCTCTTTCTTGAGCCACTCCTTTGTTGCCTTGGCCATTTGCTTTGGGTCAGGGAGGAGGTTCTCACCCAAGATTTGACAGTACATGGCCGGTGGGGATGGTGTTCTTGGGGACATAAGCAGCATTCCTCCTTCTCCAAACACGGTGAATTGAGTTGATGCCAAAGAGCCTGATTTTGGTTTCATCTGACCACAACACTTAGGGCAGCACAGTGGTGTAGTGGGTAGCACTTTCGCCTGGCAGCAAAAGGATCACTGGTTGGAATCCCAACCACGACACTACCTGCCTGGAGTTTGCATGTTCTCCCTGTGCCTGTGTGGGTTTCCTCCGGGTACTCTGGTTTCCTCCCACACTCCAAAGACATGCTGGTAGGTAAATTAGATCCCGTCTAAAAATTGGCCCTAGTATATGTATAAATGTGAGTTAGGGACCATAGATTGTAAGCTCCTTGAGGGTAGGGACTGATGTGAATGTACAATATATATGTAAAGCACTGTGAAAATTGACAGCGCTATATAAGTACCTGAAATAATAATAATAACACTTTCTCCCAGTTCTCCTCTGAATCATTCAGATGTTCATTAGCAAACGTCAGACGGGCTGTACATGTGCTTTCTTGAGCAGTGGGACCTTGTGGGCACTGCAGGATTTCAGTCCTTCGCGGCGTAGTGTGTTACCAATTGTTTTCTTGGTGACTATGGTCCCAGCTGCCTTGAGATCATTGACAAGATTCTCCCATGTAGTTCTGGGCTGATTCCTCACTGTTTTCATGATCATTGAAACTCCACGAGGTGAGTTCTTGATTTTGTGTTTCTTCCATTTGCGAATAATGGCACCAACTGTTGTCATCCTCTCACCAAGCTGCTGGGCGGTGGTCTTGTAGCCAATTCCAGCCTTGTGTAGGTCTACAATCTTGTCCTTGACATCCTTGGACAGCTCTTTTGTACTGCAACCAGTAGATCACGATCTACCTGTAGATCGCAGTCAGGTGACAGGTAGATCGCGGTCCAGGTTTGCTGACCCTTCATCCCAGAGCATCAAACAGAACGCAATGCAGAGGGACTACTTGTAAATTTGAAGCTTTAGTAGGGAGCAAGAACCGCATAAGCCAAAGCCTCCTCTGTAGGACTGGCTCCTGTCCCATGCGGAGTGATGCCAACTGCACTCCCCCTCTTGTCCTAGCTAGTGGTCTCCAGAGTGATGCCAGTAGCAGGAAAGAAGAGATCTTCAGGTCAGTGTGAAGCAATACTAATTGTATAGGGCTGCTTTCACATTGATGCATTGCGGCTTACCCACACCGCAGGTGTAGTGTACTTGCAGCTTTTCTGCGGGTTTGCTACACTTAGCCATAGCCCGGTGATCTTTGACTACTCCCATGTTGTTGAGGTAGATCTCCACCTCTTTAACCACTTCAATACCATGCACTTAGAACACTTCCTGCCCAGACCAATTTTCAGTTTTCAGTGCTGTTGCGATTTGAATGAGAATTGCGCGGTCGTGCGACGCTGTACCCAAACAAAGTTTTTATCATTTTGTTCCCACAAATAGAGCTTTCTTTTGGTGGTATTTGATCACCCCTGCGGTTTTTATTTTTTGCGCTATAAAAAGAAAAAGACCGAAAATTTTGAAAAAAGAAAAAATTTTTCTTTGTTTCTGTCACAAAAGTTTGTATAAAGTACATTTTCTCCTTCACTGACGGGCACTGATGTGGCTAGACTGATGGGCACTGATGAGGCTACACTGACGGGCACTGATGAGGCAGTACAGATTGGCACTGATGAAGTGGCACTAATAAGGTTGCACTGATGATGGGGCACATATGCAGCACTGATGGGCGGCATTGACAAGCAACACTGGCGGGCACTGATACGTGGCACTGATATGCGGCACTGATGGACACTCATAGGCGGCACTGATAAGTGGCACTGGGCACTGATGGGCACTGATAGGTGGCACTTTTAGGTGGCACAAGTGGGCACTTATAGGTGGCAGTGGTGGGCACTGGTGCAACAAGCACTGTTAGGGATGGCACTGGCAGGCATCATACATGGGCACAGTGCCATCCCTACAGTACATAATATTGCCCTTACCTGGTGGTCTAGTGGGGGCTCCCTGGTGGTCCTGGGCGGCCTCTGTGATCCTTCCCTGGTGGTCCTGGGCGTCCTCCTTGCGATGTCCGGGGGGGGCTCCCTGGTGGTCCTGATCCAGCTCCCTGGTGGTCCAGTGGGGGTGATCCTGAGGGTGGCTGCGCTGATAAATGTTCAGCGCAGCCCCCCCCCCCCGTCAGAAGAGCAGCCGATCGGCTCTCCGCTGCTCAGGTCTGCAGACCTGAGCAGAGGAAAAGCCGATAAACGGCTCTTCCTATTTACACTGTGATCAGCCGTGATTGGTCACAGCTGATCACATGGTAAAAGGCTACGGATCGAAGCCTTTTACCTCTGTCGGTAATGCGGTGGGTCAAACTGACCCACGGCACCATCGATCGCTGCAATGCGCGCCCCCAGGGGTGCGTGATCGCGGATTATCCTGAGGACATCAACAGACGTCCAGTCAGGATAATGAAACACCCGCCCGGACGTCATTTGTCTATGCGCCGGGTGGGAAATGGTTAAGGTTGCCTACCCCTGGTCTTGGCCATAGTGGAGAGATTGGAATCTGACTGATTGATTGCTTCTATGGACAGATGTCTTTTATACAGGTCACAAGCTGAGATTAGGAGCACTCCCTTTAGACAGACAACTGGGAGCCATAAATCTTGCTGATTGATTATTATATTATTATTATTATACAGGATTTATATAGCGCCAACAGTTTACGCAGCGCTTTACAATATAAAAGGGGGTCAATACAGGTACAATACAATAGAATACGAAAGGATTAAGAGGGCCCTGCTCAGAAGAGCTTACAATCTAGTAAGGGAATCAAATACTTATTTCGATCATTAAAATACAAATCAATTTATAACTTTTTCTAAATGCATTTTTCTGAATATTTTTGTTGTTTTTCTGTCTCTCACTGTTAAAATAAACCGACCATTAAAATTATAGACTGACCATTTCTTTGTTAGCAGGCAAACGTACAAAATCAGCCGGGGATTAAATACTTTTTTTGCCTCATTGTACCTGCTCTAAGATTCAGTGTGTGTCCTTTTCCAGGTTGAACGATACCCAAAAGGGAGGGTGCAATTGGACTTTAAGCAAGCCATATGATTCAAGTTACCAGCAACAACACAAAATAAATCCATTGTATTCTGCCCTTCACTGACGCGTTTCATCCTAACACAAGTCTGAAACAGTACTTGCATTTTTGCAGTCGAATTGGCAAAACACCTAAAGTAGAAATTCAGCCAAAAACGAACTAACTCTAAGGCTGCATTCACACCTCGCATTTTCAGGCAGAAATACACGCGTTTTACCGCGATTTTGCTGCGATTTTTACCGCGTTTTTTTTACCGCGATTTTGTACAGGTAAAAAGGTCACCAATGTAAAAAGTAGAAAAACGCCCAAATCAAGCTACAAAAATACTTCCAGAACTTGTTTGAGCTTCAGGCGTTTTCAGGCTTTTGGTTTCAAGCGTTTTTGAGTGGAGATGTGAACCATCACCATAGAGAATCATTGATTTTTTCCCCTCCAGCGTTTTGTAGCTTCTGGTTTCAAGCTACAAAACGCTCAGGTGTGAATAGGGCCTTAATATACTGGCAGCCACATTCTAAAACGAATCTATCTAAGCCTGTAAAGCAAAATTCACTATACATACCTTTTCTGAAGCTGATCCGGTCCGGTTTCCAGTAGCGGATGCTTTGTGCAGGGGACAGCCAACAATGCCTGGGAAATTAATGGGGAGTGACATCACCCATAGAGGTACTATGGAGCTTCCATTGTCGGCTGCCTCTCCTGCACACGCCTACACAAAGAAGCCGCTGCTGAAAACTCAGCGCGGGACCGGACCGGATCGGCTGCAGAAAAGGTATATATGACGAATTTTGCTTTTTAGGGTTAGATAGATTCGTTTTAGAATATGGCTGCCAGTAGATTTAGAGTTAGTTTGTTTTTGTCTGAACTTCTACTTTAATTTATATTTGTTACAGGTTCCCTTTCACATAGCATCTTATATCTAAAAATTACTACTTACCTTGTTACTTGCTTTTTACTTGCTTAAAAGGGGATTAAACCCAAAAGCAAACATTTATTATAGTGCAGCTTACCAATTCTTAGATGTTATAACTGTATTAATTTTCTTTTTTAGGCTTTCTTTCCCTTATTTTCACCTGGTGATACAGCCAGTAAGTCTGTTGTTTTTCAAAAGAACAAGCTCTCTTGCAGTTAAAGGGATAAGACAAACCATTTAACACTGACAGGAGTGCTTACAATGATCATCTTTTATTTATTTATGTAAAGTGTTTATCCCAAAAGGAAAAAAAAATGTTGTTGTAACTGCTTATAAAGTGTGAGCTGGAGTTTGGCTTTAATTTGTTAAGGTATCTAAATCTGCCAGGAAAATAAACACTCACCTCCGCCCAGACAGACAATGCTGCTCTCCAAAGGTAATCCTGTTCTCCTTCATCCAGCCTGGAGGAACTTTTAATTTTTACTTTTACATCAAATGATTGCAATATATTATTATTATTATTATTTTTTATTTTGGGTTTAATACCACTTTAAAGCTCAACTCCCCCACACCGCAAAGGCTAAATACCTGTTTGTGTCTAGGATACCTGTAAGAAGCACTTTTATTTACCTGATCCCCCGCTACTGCAGTCTCCCTTCATGCTGTAAGGCTTCATGTACACTGGCCTACATTTATCACGGGCACGGGAAAACATAGCAAAATTTTGCCACGATTTTGCCACATTTTGCGTTTTCCTGTGGCTAGTGATCAAACCGTTCCTAGCCTGAATATGATTCTTCCATGTTTAGGAGAGGGAGGTTGAAGCCAGTGGCAGCCCCTCCATTAGGGGTACACGGGCGCCGCCCCCCCCCACCCTATTCATGCATCCGGGCCCCTGATCTGCATATAGGGAGCCGGACGAATGGATTCCAATGGGGTTTTTTTTAAGCACATGATTAAAGCCAGAGGCTCTAATAGGCTTCAAAAAAGGGTGGGCTTGGGGCGCCGAGCACAGCGCCGTGATCCCATCCAGTTGTGTGACAATAGCAAATGAATATTCACTATTTTTACACTAAATCTCATCCCCGTCAATCAGGCAGGGAGGATGGATGATGCAGGGGGGTGCTAATGAGATCAGCTGGCCAACTCCTTCCTGTGTCATGACCTAAAGTTTGACCAGGGAGTAAGGCAAAAGTAATCGTTCAGTGTGTTTAAACAGCTATGAAGAGAGTGAGGCAAGCATGTGTAGAATTAATGGAAAGCTGCTTTATTTTTGCAAAATAAGTACATTAATGCTATATTGGTACATAGAAAAAAAGGTGAACAAAGATGAACTTAGCCTTTAAGCCCTGAGTCAGGGTGAAATGCACCAGTCTTGTTTAAAGTGTTTGTTACAAAACATTTCATATTCCTGATATGTGGCTGCTGTACCATGTACTTGTATGGAAATGTATCCTGTTCTCTTTGTATTGCTTCCTTTGTGTGAAATCCCTGGTGTTCCTGCCAGCCCCTCTACTTTCCTATTAAAGCAGTCGTATACCAGTACAAAAAAAATAAGATTAAAAAAAAAATCCTGTAAGGGAAAGGCATAATGAGATTGTATGCACCGCATACTAGCTCATTATGAAATGCTTACCTCAGAACGAAGCTCCAACAGGGCTGCTCGGTCCCCCCTGAGGGAGCTGACATCTTCCCTCGGGGGATCCTTCTGGGTACGCAGCTCAGGTGCTGTGAGTGGCCGAAGCTGCGAGACGTCACCCCGCACGCATGCGCGCTGGAGCCGTCTTTCAGGCAAGGTCCGGCGCATGCGCTGTGACGTCAGCGCCTGCATTTAGGGCGAATATCTCCTAAACCATGCCTTATAGGCTTACCTGTAGGTAAAAGTAAAAAAATTGGGTATACAACCGCTTTAAAAACTGACCACACTAAGTGGGAGAGCACGCTGTGGTCAGTTCTCTAGCTGCGCTAGAAACTCAGCCTGCTCTCCTCCAATGATCAGACTTATCCTGACATGCCTTCCCTGTCCAACCTGTTACTGGGAAGGTCAGTGTGGTGCTGTTTCTCCTTCCCCCAGCTCTTAAGCAGCTGAGAACAGAGGGAATGTGATCACATATAAAAAAGGGAAATCAAGGTATTTATAATGTGGTTTATAACTATACACAAATGTTTTGCCTTTCATTTTAAACTGAATGGGTTATTTTACAAGGTGACAGTTTACAATCACTTTAGGGCCCCTTTCACACGGGCATCTCCGTGGGACAGAATCCACTTGCTCAGCCGGGAATCGCTCCGCTGATCCCCGCTGAGCAGGCGGATGACAGGTCAGCCTCCGCTCCCTGTGCAGAGCAGACACAGACACAATCCCGCTCTCCTCTATTGGGAGATCGGGTGAAAACGGAGCACCTTCATCCGATTATATCCGATCCACCAGACAGATGGAAAATAGGACCACCATCTGTCTGGATTTTGCATGCACAATCGGATCGGATAGCGGTGGTTGTCAACGGACATGTCACCCCTGACATCCGCCGCCTCATAGAGGAGAGTGAAGAGTCCGATTAGGTCCAGCCCGTGTAAAAAGACAGCGTTGGGTTGAATATATGGTGCTTACATTTACTTATATGAAGTAAAAAGTTTCTCAGCCAGGTGATTCAGAACTATAGCTTTAGGGCATGCAATATCTCCAAATCTGGTCCACAGCCCAGGGGTCAAAGAACAGACGCCTTCATCTAGAATCGCTCAGGGAGGCATTTTGTCACATGACAGGCTCCCTTTATGGCACCAGCAAAGGCAGCCATTGCTGGGCTGAGCTGATGATTGTTAGGATGTAGACTTTTAATTCAGTAGGATTCAGTGACATCCCTGAGGCAAAGAAGCACTTTAAGGCAGTTTGTTCTGCTGCTCACTGTTTTTTATGAAGTCTTCATTCTATGTCAGTAATAAGATCATCCAGCAGGCCTGCCAAGTCTCTGCACCTTCTAAATAATACACAAAGCCTCCATTCCCTTTTCACACTTCATTTATCTTTGAACAAGCTCAGTCCAATCTAATGCATTTCCAAATACCACGTGTAAAATATTCATAGACTGTTATTTTGTCACCAATAAAAATAAAATGCGATGGTTTGATTTTCAGCCCTATAACATCCATATAAGAGCCCACACTGCAGCTGTGAACACATTGATAATAAAAGGGCATATTTCTTAAATATGACGCTCCCTTTACTATTGTCATTAAAAAAAATCTAAATAGAATAAACACTGCATGATTTATTTTTAGTGAGAACTTAGCTTAACTTACACTGTAACCTAAAAGGTTTCTGATTTTCACCATTATGGGATTGCTGGACATCCCAATGAAAACATGGACATTCAGGTGACCCTGCTGGGGCTCAACATAAATAAAAAAAGGCACTAACCAGGACAGAAATTGGTATTATACATACCTATCGGTTTATTAAAGATTCACTCTGTGGCAGGGCTCCCGACACCTATCCAAGTTGACTCCTCCAGCTGGTGAAATAAGAGGTCCCCTCAATGACCACTGTGGTTCCTCCCTTTGACCTCTTGTCACTATAGGACACAATAGTGGCGTAGAGGGAGGGAGCCACATTGGCCAACGAAGAACACACTCTTCTGAGTGCCTGTAAGCATGAAATCGGATCTGCACTGAGAGCTCTGCTAATGAATGCCCTTTGAGCTTCTAGGAAAATAGAGTCTTGACTGTTAGAAGCACGGCTCTAGAAGTGGGCGTTAACATAACACCAAATACCTCCATTATGATTCATTACCAAGACATTAGGTGATAGATGAAAGGACAGGGCTTAAAATCCAGAAAAGGCTACACTGAGGCACCCTACTACTGACCTGAGGAACATCAACCTTCTGAAGAGTTGCCTGCTGTGAGGAGCATGTAGTATTCCTGCTCCATCACAGCTGCTGGTCTCAATCCAGCATACTGGTTTTGGTTGTGATGCATTCTCCCTGTCTGCTTGTTCACCTGCAAGGTGATTAATGTAGACAGTCTCTTGAGTGGAGACCAAACCTAATTTAAGTCAGCCAAGCTTGCAGTCTCATGCTTGTGATAGTATGTTTAACACGTGCTCCAAGCTCCCTGTTTGTCTGCCCTGTCTACTAGTTTGGATTCCCTTGTTGACAACCTTGGAATGGATATCGAATACCCTCTGAACTATGCCTGCCTTTTTGACTACAGATTGACCCTGACTATTCTGAACCTTGCCTATCGTGTACCTGGACTGTCACTGAACCACTCTGCCTGTCTGCCAACCACAAGTACATGTTTGCTGTGCTCAGTTCGTGCCTGCCCCGGTGTGGTAGCCAGGCACTATACCATTGTGTATAAATCCTGGGGCAACCGATTATCGGTAGGCCTGTTTGCCTTATGAAAAAGGAGGCTGCTATAGGTGAAGAACACAGAAGACAAACTATAATGCCTTACCACCTGCGTTAGGGGTAACACCCGGCCAACCATTCAATTTGAGGGTGTATGCCAAAGCTTTTTTGGCCATGATTAATCCCCAAGGGCAGGGTGAAACATGTTGGAGTCATAGTCTGGATGAATCGAGCTGAGGCTGCTTTTACCTGCTAACCACTATGCCCGGGTGAGGTGTGTGCCCTATTTCTGCAGTATGATTTGGGTCTGGACAGAGCTTTCTTCAGCCTGCACCCTTACTAGTCAGCGACATCCAACTCATCAGACCTTGACAGCCTGAGCGGGGACCCTTAAGCATTTATCGTGGGTCAATGCTTTATTGGCAGTTTGATCTTGCCAGCGATTGAAATTGCTTTAATGGGCTATTCATTTTGGGTCAATCTAATGCCTGCCTGGCACTAATGATAGGCCTTTTAGCCTAAGTTGACTTATTTTTCATGGCTGGTTGGTTCATAACTAGTCTTGGTTAAGTTGTTATGTTTCCAATGTAATCAGTCTCCATGTCATCTTTGGGCAAGGTTACTTTTTGCATTTGGTCATGGCTTTATGCCTATGCTTTTGAGCAGCCAAGAGTGAAAATTTAGCAAATGGTCCAATGGACAGGTATGTATAATACCATGTTCTTCACGGGTCTTTTTTTTTTTGATAACCCCGTGAGAGGGTCACTTTAAAGGGTATGTAAACCCTAACAGTGAACTTGTCTTATTTTTTTCCCTTTTGTTCTTGTTAATATACCACTGAAAGTGTTTTGCCCCATCTGTCCAAAAATATACTCTCTTATCTTGTTAGCTAATAATTACCTGTGCTCTCTGCCTGTGCTGTTGGCTTTGTTCACAACTATCTCTGCAGATTACAGAACCCCTGCCCACCGTATTATTGAAAAGATGGGGATGTACTTGTAGACCTGTTAAATGGTGGCAAAGCTGCTACTCCCTAGACACAATGCAGCTGTCACCCTAGGACAAAAAGTATGTCACTGGCAGGGTCACAAAGCACTGCTCAGAGATCTCCTTTCAGATTTCTAACAAATTGTAGGCAGCAAGTAGAAGATCGGAGGGGGGGGGCATCGTTTCAGATGTGGATTATTTTAGCACTGTGTCTCTGTGCAGAGCTGGCCTGCTTGGGAGTGGCAGGGGTTTGCTTCCTTGGGTTAGCACCAGCAAGGAAAAGGGAGAGTACCACAGTAGTGACTTCACCAAATCTCACCCCAAATCTCCTGAGACTAGTAGTCAGGGGCAGCAGTGCTTTGGATATCACATTACAGATATACAGTTATGAAGTTACAGATACCTGTGTCTAGTATACTTTACTGCTACATAGGTGAGTCCATATTAGGGGTTTTTCCATGTAGCACTAGATTTTCATTGGGAGTATACGTATAGGTATATTGATAATTGCTTTCTATCTACATATTTATTTGTAGGTATAACATATGAATAAGAGCTTGTTTTTTGCCAGAATGGGTATAGTATATATTATTCAATAGAGATTAGTTTGTCCCTGAATTTTTTTCTGTTTTTAGGTAAGTCTTCATCTAGAATTATAATTGACGTGGTGGGTTTTATTTTGTGCCCTACCCTTGTTTGCCCCCTTTAGTGTTGTTTTCTCATGAAATCACTTTTTTATGTTTATATACGGTATATCTGTATATATATATATGTTTTTTTTCTTTTATTATTATTTCTTTTCTTTTCTGGGCATCTGTGGATTCATATAAAATTATAAAGCGTTTTCTAGAATTGTGTAAACTAAATTTTTTATACATTGTGCTATATTATGTATTTTTTATCTCAGTTTTTAATGTATATTTTGTTCTTGTTCCATGAGCTGCACCTTTGATTTATCACTAACCATTAAAGGTATCCTGAAAACACCTCAATATAGGTGAAACACATCAATCCTGACCCTTTACAATACAACTTCATGTTTATTGTTATTAAATATATTAATCACTGGAATGTGCAGTTGCTAATATGTGTTTTTATGAAACTTAATATAATAAATGCACGTTTTTAACACATGTATTATATTGTTTTCTTTTGCAGTCAATTTAAATATCCCCACTTCCTCATGATCTTCACTGTTCTCAGGTACACGAGGAAACTCTTTTACTTCCACATTTTGATATTTATGGGGATATTGCCCGATGTGTCAATAGGGTCTCCCACACATGACTTAGATTATGAAGTTACAGGAGGGCCTAGTCACCCTCACAGTCCAGGAAGTGTACTTCTATTTTTAGGAGTATTTAAAGACAAAAAGTAAATCTCGTAGGGTACTTCTTAAGCACAGTTAACATTTCTAGGCATTCCCTATGAGACAGCAAACTTTCACTTTTTGAGTTCAGGTCCACTTAAAGTATTACCACGTGCTATGTTTTTTCCATCATGTACCTTTTAAAAAACTCAGACATACAAGTCTGGTGAGAATTAAAGAACTGGATCGTCTTATTCCTTCTTCACATGTTCTCACAATCTCCACTGGCGGCTATGCTCAAACTCTATTCCACTTTTAATGTCTACTCCGCAGGCCAATTGTAATCATTCTATTATCTTCTGGCGTACAGATCAAAGGTTCTCCCTTCAAACTTGTGGAATAACATGGGGAAGTATATGGGAAGTATACATTCAAGTCCTGCGGTAGTTGTTAAATTTGGGCTCTCGCTGGCCTCCTGGTTTCTCAAACACTTCTGTCAGCCTGTGTTCTGCTATTCCTCCAAATTACAAAGCAGTTCTATCTGAGCTGAGCTGAGGTAATTGCTGAGTGTGGATAGATGATGGGCCTCTCTGAAGGTTGAAAGAAGGCTAACTTATTTCAGCGCAGATGTTCTGACTCGGAAAGCACTAAGATATAATCGAATGATCAACAGTGGCAGTTTCTCACCTTATCTCTGATAAGTCCCATTACTAAGTTTCCAGTTCCAGTCAAGAAAAAAACACTGGTAACCAAAATCAATCCAAACAGTCAGCACATGAAAAATGTAATTGCTAATCTGTGTTGTCTTACATAAACCAACCTCAAACATTGTACAGGCACTGTACATGGTATTGCTATCCAAAACCTGCTGGCGGTCGTGATCCAAACTCATTTTGCCCCTCAGCTGCCTAAAAATCTGCACACTATGGGTATTAAAGTATTTGTATATTCCTAAAAAGCTGTAAATAATAAATAAATTAAATACTAATTACCAAAAAGCCCGTATGATCTTTGTTGCTGCAGCCACTGTGGATCAAACCATCCTCAAAGTTTACAGCCAAACTAGTGAACTAATTAACTCTCTGAAGCTCTAAATGTACATTAGAGACTAAAAAACTGGCACTAAAATATGGCTACTAAAATATGGTGAATAAACGCCTCAGGAATCTAAACAAGTGGGGTATTATTTGTGTACTCTGGCCTGGAGAGAGCACTGTGTGTGTATGTTAGTTGTGTGTTAGTTGTGTGTGGATGTGGTTTGGTTGGCTCACGGTTTTATTTTTTCTTTTGTTTGCTGGCTGGCTCGGACTGCCCATTTCTAATCTGCCACTGATCTTGGTAATTTGGAGATGAATGCCTTCTTACTTTGCTGTTTAGGTACTGCGACTTTAATGCCATCGCTCTTGTTTTAGATGGCGACTGTTTTGTAAGTTTAATGCAAAATCTTAAATAAACGCCATAAAAAAAAAACCTCATCAGGAATAGTCCCTTAAAAATTCTAAAAGAAGCTCTTAGATATACCCCTTGTTCACTGGCAGGGTTAACCTGTCCTCAGACTTCCAGTTTCCTGGTAAATGTACTTGAGATAAAGCAATTTCATCCAAGATGCCTCCCTCTTAAGGGCCCTGAGAAGTGGCAGTCAATATGGAAATGTCCCATGAATAGGAAAGAGATGGTGAAGCATCCAACTTCGAGGACAGTGACCTAGGCTCACCTGCTTATGATTCCAATAACAATGACACTGTTATAGTGCTTGAAGCCATTTTAACCTGTAAATCTAGGCTTACTAGTAAATTAAGAAAGTAAAACTGGATATTGTCCTGATCCATGCAACAACTAAGGGACGGAGTCTCGGATATCCACATTGGTCATGTTGAAGTCGAAATTCAGCTTATGACTGTGACGTCACTGCTCCACCTCTTCCAATCAGAAAATGCTTTGCATTCATTAAAAAAATGCAGTGCTCTCTAAATGGTGCCTTTGCCAAGCGAGCAACCTACTCTGTTCACTAAGCAACAGCATGGCACAGGTTCCTGAAGCGAGCAGGGATCACTGTAGCTTCCATGGGAACTTAGAGGTATGATGCATGCATACTACCAAGCTTTTTGATGCAAAAATAGCCATAATTAGGACTGAAATATCATTCTCCATCTAAAAAAGCAACATTGTCATTAGCCACACAACACTGCCATTACTTCCCTAACTTCTCTGTGAGGGTACAAAAAACAAATTCACCAACGCAGAACAACTTGACCATAGTATGTTGGAAATCTAGTTGCAAACAATAGCTAGCTATTCATTTTTTTATGACAAAGACATATTAACTTTCACAAGAGTTCTAAATACATCTGTTGGATACATTGTGGAGGTGTACGCATCTTTTGAAATTTGCCAGTCACTCCTAATGGGACATTTGCCTGAAGACATCAAATAACTTTGGCTGGTGCGACGTTTTTAGAGGCGAGGTGATCGATGGACAATACGTGTCACCTCGCATGCGTTCATTTGCAGTGAACTAAGGTGGAATCTGGTTTTACCAGTCATCTTGGCAGGGTTGGTTCTGGACCAGATTTTGTGGTCCACCAACAGGTGGTATAAATAATCAGGAGGAGAGCAAAGATTTGCTCTGGCCTGGGACTTAGGAGCCATCCAGCCTGAAAGAGCTGTGAACTGAACTTTGCTTTGTGTCTGAAACAAAAGATTTGCATTATCTTTGTTTTGTGGGTGACTGGGAGAAGCCCTTCACCTCCTGATTTAGGAAACTGGAAATATTTAGTTAGTGCCTGGATGGCAATGATTTATTTTCTGTTTTTTTTATTTGATTTACTTGCAACCTTTTAAATAAACCTGGCTACAAATCAGATTTTAAGAAAACCTGCCGTTTGGACTACGTTTTGACCAGGGAAGGTGATCCCCTTTGAGCTAACTCTCCACACATAGTAGATTTTTGGCGGGCATCTTCCTAGACAAGTGGAAAGATGGAGGATGTGTTAAAAGCCCTGCTGCAGGCCACTGCAACCCAGCAGGAGAATAATCGCCAGCAGCAGGAAACCAATCACCAGCAACATGAAACAAATCGCCAGGTCGCACAGGCCACTGCAGCGCAGCAGGAGGTGAATCGCCAGGCCACTGCAGCCCAGCAAGAAACCAACCGCCAAGTTGCAGAGGCCGTGGCAGCCCAGCGGGATGCAAATTGCCAGCAGCTGGAGGCAAATTACCAGGCCATTGCAGCCCAGCAGGAGACGAATCGCCAGTTTGCGGCGGCCCTGGTGGAGTTAAAGAAGGGGCCCGCAGGTCCTTTGCTGGTGAAACAGAAAGTGGTGCGTGCTCGCTATTACCTGCAGAAGACGACACCTGCAGATGATGTGGAAGCTTACCTAGCAACTTTTAAAAGAGTCGCTGTTTGAGGAGGATGGCAAAAAGAGCAATGGGCAGGACTGCTAGGAGAACCCCAAAAGGCCTATTATGACCTGGAACCAGATGCTGCCCAGGATTATGAGACACTGAAAGCTGAGATGCTTGCATGCATGGGCGTCACCATTGCAGTCCAGGCTCAATGGGTGCATCGGTGGTCATACAGTACTGACAAGTCACCCGCTCCCAAATGTTTGACTTAATACACCTCACCAAGAAGTGGCTGCAGCCAGAGACTTTGCCAGGCCCTAAGATTGTGGAGCCTGTGGTCCTGGACTGTTATTTACGTATTCTCCCTGCCACTTTGATGAAGTGGGTCAGCCATGGGGACCCTAAGATGGCAAACCAGCTGGTGAACCTGGTGGAGAGATATACTGTGGCCGAGGACTTGTTGAACCCATCCGTGCCCCGCTCTAATGTCTCTGTTCCAGGGTTCAAGGCCTTGGGAAAAAATTACAGGTCTGTTGCTACAGATAATGAGACTATGGGCTCAGGACCTGGAGACTGGCCAAATAGGTCAGGAAGGTCTCTGAGGCCATTTAGAAGACTGGGTACAGAACACATAAAATGTTATCGCTGCCATGCATTAGGTCATATTGCTGCTAACTGTTCCCTAAATGATGAACCAATGCATTGTGATAATGCTTATTTGAAAAAACGCATGTCTCTTTTTGCGCAGGTCACATGCACTGCATCATGTCAGGGACGCATGGAAAAACAAATATGTATGATTTCACTTGATGGAAAGCCACTCACTGCTCTGCTGGATTCTGGTAGTGTTGTGATATTAGTCAAAGGTGGTTTTGTAAATCCTGCAAAGTTACACCTTAGCACTATTGGGGTTATATGCATACACGGTGACAGCCATGACTACCAGACTGCTATGGTTGAGTTTGATACCCCTTGGGGCACTGTGACACATTCAGTGGGAGTGGTACCCTCACTTCTTCATGAAGTCCTAGTGGGGAGAGATTTTCCTTACTTTTGGAGCTTATGGGGAAACAAAAGGAGTCAGGAGGAAATAGCTCCCCCTGCTGAGGAAGCACTGGAACTCACTCCGGACCCTTTTGATTGCAAAATTGAAAGGGAAACCGTTGGTGTGTCCAACAGAGGGGTATATCCTTTTCCTTTTTCTATAATGGCTGGCGAGAAGGAGGAGCTGGATTCCAGCCCCCAGCTTGAGGACAACGAACAAGGAATTATCTCTGACTCTAACTGTGAGAGTGGACAGAATGTGGTGCCTGACTTTGAAGTCAGGAAAGATGATTTTTGTATGGAACAAATAAGAGACGCCACACTCATTAGAGCCAGAGAAAACATTAAAATGATTGATGGTGAACCTGTTGAACCCAATGTAGGGTGTCTTTTCCCTACATTACTCAAATAACTTGCTGTATCAAGTGGTAAAGCAAGAGGAGGAGGAGGTAGAGCAATTAGTGGTTCCCAAACCCTATCGCAGGATGGTATTAGATTTGGCCCATGGTCATATAATGAGTGGACATCTGGGTATAGAGAAAACTAGAGAGAATAACCCAGAGATTCTTTTGGCCTGGGTTACATGTAGATGTCAAAGAATATTGTGAGTCATGCCCAGGGTGTCAGTATTCTGCACCATCGCCCCATTTTAGACGTCCGCTGGTACCGTTACTGATAATTGAAGTGCCTTTTGAAAGAATTGGCATGGATCTGGTGGGACCAGTAGTAAAGTCTGGCTGGGGCCATCAGCAAATACTGGTAATACTGGACTATGCCATACTGTATCCTGAAGCCATCCCCTTGCATAATACCTCAGATAAGTCTATTGCCAAAGAGTTTGTCCAGGTACTTAGTCGTGTGGGTATTCCAAAATAGATATTGGATCAAGGCACACCATTTATGTCCAGAGTTACTAAAGAATTGTGTAAGTTGTACAAAATTGCACATGTCTGTACCTCTGTCTACCACCCCCAAACTGATGGTCTCGTGGAGAGAGTTAACAAAACGCTTCAAAGAATGTTAACAAAGGTGGTGGACAACGATGGAAGAACCATAACTCATGTTTTCTATATGGTTATTCCCCTTTTGAACTACTGTATGGTAGAAATCCCCAGGGATTGCTTGATGTCACAAAAGAAACTTGGGAGGGAGAGTCCACGCCTTACAGAAGCGTCATTGAGCATATCTCACTGATGCAAGATAAAATCAAGGATGTCATTCCGCTCGTACAGGAACATATGGAGCAAGCCCAGGAGGCCCAGAGAAGGGTTTATAATCGGGGTGCCAAGTCTTGAACCTTCAACCTGGGGGATAGAGTGCTGGTACTAGTCCCCACAGTTGAGAGTAAATTCCTAGCCAAGTGGCAAGGTCCCTTTGAAATTATGGAAAGAGTAGGGGAAGTAAACTACAAAGTTTACCAGCCAGGGAAAAGGAAACCAGAACAAATTATATCATATCAATCTCTTGAAACCTTGGAAGGACAGAGAGACTTTACTGGCAGTGCCAACCCCCCAAATGAACACTTGAGGTACCCATAATTGAAACCTTGTCAGTGGCCCAACAAAAGGACATTTAAGAGTTTGTGAGTAAGAGTAGAGACTTTTGTTCTTACCTACCTGGACTGACCACAGTTATACAGCATGACATAATTACAGAACCAGGTGTCCGCGTAAATGTAAAGCCCTATAGAATACCCGAGGCTAGGTGGGAAGACATTGCAAATGAAATAAAGAACATGTTGGAATTAGACATGATAGAGGAGTCGCACAGTGACTGGTAAAGTCCCATAGTGTTGGTCCCAAAGCCAGACGGCACTATAAGGTTTTGTAATGATTACAGGAAGTTGAATAGCGTGTCAAATTTCGATGCGTACCCAATGCCTCGGGTCGACAAGCTCATTGCCAGATTGGGGAGTGCCAGGTACATAACTACGTTAGACCTGACTAAAGGTTATTGACAGATACCCCTAACCGAATCTGCGAACGAGAAGACTGCCTTTTCTACTCCTAAGGGGTCATTCCAATATAAGTGGATGCCTTTTGGTTTGCATGGTGCTCCTGCCTCATTCCAGAGAATGATGGACAAGACATTGAGACCACATAGCCAATACGCAGCTGACTATTTGGGCGTTGTAGTGATCCACGGCCCAGAATGGGACTCTCATTTGCCCTGGGTGCAAGCAGTAGTAAATTCCCTTAAGAAAGCAGAACTCACTGCCAACCCCAAAAAAAAAGTTTCATAGGCTTGGAGGAGGTCAAATACCTTGGCTACATTATTATCATAGATTGAGGTGGTTCAAAAGTGGCCCCAACCTATAAATAAAAAACAAGTTCATACATTTCTTGGGATCACAGGGTACTACAGCCATTTTATACCCAATTTTGCCACTATTGCAGCCCCACTGACAGATCTGACGAAGGGTAGAGGGTCGGTCATGATTAAGTGGAATCCCGAGGCAGAAAAGGCATTTCAAATGTTAAAGCAAGCCCTTTGTGCACAACCTGTGCTTGTTACCCCAAATTTCACAAATGAGTTTGTGGTGCAGACAGACTCCTCTGATGTGGGACTGGTTGCTGTACTTTCCCAAGTCAGAGATGGTGAGCAGCACCCAGTGGTTTACCTGAGCAGAAAGCTCAACAGACATGAGAAAAACTACCATTGTTGACAAGGAATTTTTAGCTATCAAATGGGCCTTAGATGCCCTAAAATATTACCTATTGGGGAGACAGTTCGAACTAGTCACTGAACATGCCCCTCTTAAATGGATGTGTGATAACAAGGAGAAAAACAGTCGGGTGACAAGGTAGTTCCTTGCTCTGCAAGTATTCAAGTTCACAGTGGAGCATAGAGCAGGGAAACTCCAGAATAATGCAGATGCCCTTTCCCGTGTCCACTGTCTGGTTGGGACAGTTGCTCAGCCGCAGGGGCTTGAGCAGTGGGGGGATATGTGACGTTATGCGAGGCGAGGTAATCGATGGATGATACGTGTCACCTCACATGCGTTCATTTACAGTGAACAAAGGTGGAATTTGGTCCGAGTTTTACAAGCCACCTTGGCAGGGTTGGTTCTGGACCAGATTTTGTGGTCCACCAACAGGTGGTATAGATAATCGAGGGAGTGCAACTATTTGCTCTGGCCTGGGACTCAGGAGCCATCAAGCCTGAGAGAGCTGATGAACTGAACTTTGCTTTGTGTCTGAAACAAAAGGTTTGCATTATCTTTGTTTTGTGGATGACTGGGAGAATCCCTTCACCTCTGCTTTAGGAAACTTGAAATGTTTAGTTAATGCCTGGATGGCAAGGATTTATTTTCTGTTTTGTTTATTTGATTTACCTGCAACCTTTTAAATAAACCTGGCTACAAGTCAGATTTTAAGAAAACCTGCAGTTTGGACTACCTTTTTCCCAGGGAAGGTGATCCCCACTGAGCTGACCCCCCACACTGGATGCAACAAAAAATGATCATCTAATGTTTTGTTTGTGGGCCCTTAGTATTCATTCTCAGAAGACAAAGTGATTAGACATGCTTTTTTTATATCCCTATCATACTCCTTTCTGGAGATGGACTGTAGATGAAGAGTGCTATAGTAACTGCTGAATGGTTAACTGGTATGAAACATAAAAATAAGTCGCCAACACACCAAGGGTCCAAATATTAGAATAATCACACGCAGTGAAATGCAACGTTTTGGGATCCTGCAAAGTTTTTATGTGGGCCAAATTCTCTGCTGTCCCAAGTACTGGAAGGATACTGTATTGTGTCTACACATACAGTATCTCACAAAAGTCAGTACACCCCTCACATTTTTGTAAATATTTTATTATATCTTTTCATGTGGTAACACTGAGGAAATGACACTTTGCTACAATGTAAAGTAGTGAGTGTACAGCTTGTATAACTGTAAATTTGCTGTCCCCTCAAAATAACTCAACACACTGCCATTAATGTCCAAACCGCTGGCAACAAAGGTGAGTACACCCCTAAGTGAAAATGTCCAAATTGAGCCATTTTCCCTCCCCGGTGTCATGTGACTTGTTAGTGTTACAAGGCCTCAGGTGTGAATGGGAACCAAGTATGTTAAATTTGGTGTTGTCGCTCTCACTCTCTCATACTGGTGCCTGGAAGTTCAACATGGCAGCTCATGGCAAAGAACTTTCTGAGGATCTGAAAAAAAGAATTGTTGCTCTACATAAAGATAGCCTGGGCTATAAGAAGATTGCCAAGACCCTGAAACTGATCTGCAGCACTGTGATCAAGACCATACAGCGGTTTAACAGGACAGGTTTCACTCAGAACAGGCTTCACCATGGTCAACCAAAGAAGTTGAGAAGGGATTGCCTTAGGGAAATAGGCGTATGAGTCCTGCCAGCCTGTCAGTGTTCAGGCCATACGCCACGCACTGCATAAAATTGGTCTGTATGCCTGTTCTCCCAGAAGGAAGTCTCTTCTAAAGATCATGCACAAGAAAGCCAGCAAACAGTTTGCTTAAGACAAGCAGACTAAGGACATAGATTACTGTGGTCTGATGAGACCAAGATAAACGTATTTAGTTCAGATGGTGTCAAGTGTGTGTCGCAGCAACCAGGTGAGGAGTACAAAAACAAGTGTGTCTTGCCTACAGTCAAGCATGGTGTCATGGTCTGGGGCTGTATGAGTGCTGCTGGCACTGGGGAGCTACAGTTCATTGAGGGAACCATGAATACCAACATGTACTGTGATATACTGAAGCAGAGAATGATCCCCTCTCTTTGGAGACTGGGCTGTAGGGCAGTATTCCAATAAGATAAGGACCCCAAACACATCTCCAAGATGACCACTGCCTTGCTAAAGAAGCTGAGGGTAAAACTGATGGACTGGCCAAGCATGTCTCCAGACCTAAACCCTATTAAGCATCTGTGGGGCATTCGCAAATGGAAGGTGGAGGAATGCAAGGTCTCTAACATCCACCAGCTCTGTGATGTCGTCATGGAGGAGTGGAAGAGAACTCCAGTGGCAACCTGTGTAGCTCTGGTGAACTCCATGCCCAAGAGGGTTAAGGCAGTGCTGGAAAATAATGGTGGGCAACAAAAAAATTGACACTTTGGGCCCAATTTGGACATTTTCACTTAGGGGTGTACTCACTTTTGTTGACAGCGGTTTAGACATTAATGGCTGTGTGTTGCGTTATTTTGAGGGGACAGCAAATTTACACTGTTATACAAGCTGTACACTCACTACTTTACATTGTAGCAAAGTGCCATTTCTTCAGTGTTGTCACATGAAAAGTTATAATAAAATATTTACAGAAATGTGAGGGGTGTACTCACTTTTGTGAGATACTGTATAACCACTCCTTTATCTATCAGCAGACCTGGACCCTTTGCTACCCTAGCTTTATATAAAGGGTGGGTCAAAAGTAGGCATACATTACTGATCTGATCATTTTATTTTATAGTAGACTATTACTGATCAGATCATGGTACTTTATCATAGGTATACATTACTGATTGGATCATTCCATTTTATTTTTTTAATTTATTTTTCATTTCATTCTTAGTTCTTTTACTTTACAGGTATTGAGAATGATGTGGCCAAAAGTAGGTAAACAGTATTGATCGGGTCATGTTTAGTCCTTTGGGTGGAACATACCTAGAACCTGTCCCTGACACCGTGAAATTAATGCTTAGTCTCTTAGGTACTCAAAATGACCTCCATCAACATTGCAACATTATGGTTATATAATCTGGAAATGTCTTCTGTGCAAAAATGAGAGAATCAATAAAATCACTTATAAAATCAAAGAGTTGCTGCTAACACTAAAGTGCATATTCACACACCAGATATAATAAAAATAAAATGTTTTTGACTTCTTAGCGTTGCAACATTTCTGTTTCCTGTGCTCCAAACAGTTATAAACAGCAACACACAATCACTAATTCAATGTCTATAAATACTTGCGAGATGAACTCTTTCAATTCCTCTTCAACTCTTCTTCTTAAAAATCTTGACAACACCTTACTACACCCCAAAAAAAAGGAAGTCTATAGATGCAAGGTCAGGTGAACGTGGCAGCCAGTCCATGCTGCCATCATACCCAATCCAACACTGTGGGAAGGTGTTGTCAAGGTAATTTTGTACCGACAAATCAAAATGAGTAGGGTCTTACTTATAATGTATAATAAACAATAATGTATAATGCAGAAATAATGCAAAATGTGACTTCGAAGGTGAGAGTTGAAGCACATGACTGAAAATATTTGTCCTATTTTCTAATTTCTGTTGAAAAATTAGCTAAAAGAAGAAAATTTTCAGGGCAGCCTGTAATGCTCAGTTTGTACCACCAATGGTATAGCAAAGAATAAAGCAGAGCTGTGGAAGTACAAACTGACTATTAGAGTAGATAACCCACTGAACACAAGCCAAAGCAAACACAAGAATGCGGAAAGCTTCCTGTAGGTCTCTGACATTCCGCTGTGTGGCTGTACCTAATTACATACTGCATGAGATACCAACAACTGCCTGAGCAGCCTCACAGCGTTTTTCTTTTCTTCTCTGGCTGTCTTCACTAAGTAAAAGGTTTAAAGAGCAATTCCAGGCAACAAGTGATAACAACACTAACCTTAGATACAAAAAATGCGACAAACTTAGTGTATCAAGGGACAGAGTATATACTTGGCGTGCATTGTACACCAGTGTGCTGCTTTTCTAGCCTCATCAGGCTCAGGACAGAAAGTTCTTGTTTGCTATCACTCTTTTCTTTGCCAGATGTGTTCCTGGGAATACATACAGGTCTTAGATATTATTTGTGTTAATGGAATATTATTTCACGTTTTCTTTCAGAAAAGGTCCAAATACCACCATTCCTTTCTTAGAAATGTGGGCACCTTCTTACCATCGGCATATACAAGTACCACTATGTTTCTAAGCGGTGGACTAACTAAACTGTAGCCAATGGCTCATACATGTTATAAAGTGCCATTAATCCCATGCTGCGATGAGATCACTGTATTAGTAGATGCCAGAAAATATCTTACATCAATCACAGACCAGGAAGAACTGGGCACTTGATCTGGCTCCTTACTCAACACAGTGTGATCTGTCGACTTCCCAAAAGCCTGCTTGATAAGGTTCACCGAATGTTTACAAAACTTGTACAAGCTGAGTTCTGAGTATTTCTTGTAAAAATATTACATTAGCAAACATTTTAGAAAGCATAATTTCTGGGCCCACATGTACCAATTGATAATTACATTCCTTGGGAACTCCATCCCACAAAATCTATAAGAGAAAAAAGGGGTAGGTCGAAGTAACCTGCAGTTTAAAACCACAAGATTAACTAATAAAAAACCTACAGCTTTGGCCACATGTACCTGAAATGAAGAATGTCCCGCGATGTGCAGGCAGCTGGATCCCATAGAAATCTTCAGTGCAGGGATGCCTGTCCTCTTCCTGTTTTTTTCTGAACTTCTGGCACTACAATGGTTAACAACTTTGGGTCTTTCAGCAGAATAGCAGTACATATGGTCCAATGGGGACATCCTCTCTTTCTTCCTCCTCCTCCATTGAGAAAAGTTCTTTAACTGATTACACTGCTTGTAACACAATAAGTGAATGGTGGAGAGAATCCAATGAGTGATCAGATTTTCCCCCAGTCACAGATTGTTTTACATGCAGTGTAATCGATGAAAGAACCTTTCTCAGTGGATGAGGAGGAAGGAGGGGGTGTGTCCCTGTTGGACCATCTGTACTGCTGTTCTGCCTGAAGACCACAGATCTACAGAATGAATAAAGCAGAAGCAGGGAGTTTTTGCACTGCAAGTCTTCAGGTACAGCTTCCTCCCCAGCAATAACAGTAGTGATGTCATCAAATTGTGCTCTCATAAAACTAGCAGTCAGTAGCAGCAGTGTCTTAGATGAGCTCAACCTTTACATATACAGCTATGAGGCTCAAGGCACAGGAAGTCTGCTGCTGTTTTTCAGGAGGAACGTCAGGCAAAATGCAGATTTTTCAGAGTAATGTTTAGGCACAATGAACATTTCCAGATGTTCCCTATACAATAGGAAATCTTTACTTTTTGAGTTCAGGCCCACTGTAAAATACACATCAATGTGCAATGCATATCAAAAGAACTCTCCATGAGGGTAACGAGTGGTTATGGCTTATTTCTGCTTATTCTGCCACAAATAATAAGGAATGATTTGAGTATTTCCCTGTCTGACTGATGCAATGATCCTGCAATCATTTTTAACATTTTCATGAGCCAGCACTCAGGTTTCCTATTACGCCAACATAATTTCTATCAATTAGCCTCTGATTGTATATATAAGACATGGCAGCACCATTTGACATACTGGTGAGGAATAGTTGCCTGGTGGAATACAGTTGCTTGTGAAGATTCACCTCTAGTACTGTCACTTTTTCAACACCTATTTTTTACAATTAGAAGCTGAGGCTTGTTCTCAGGGTGGCTATAACCAGCCTGGTTATCTGTTAATTTGACAACCAAACTATTACAGCAACCCTAGGTTTCCTACAAAGATCTGCCTGTCAATGAATATTAAAAAAAAAATGGCTTTAACCCCATGGGGAGTTGAAACCACCCATCCTAGCTGAAGCCTGTCCCTAAGAGTCAATTCCTTAGGATCCAGAGGGATTGCTCTGACGTTAATAATTTCTTCTCCTAAGCCGAGATAAAAAAAGAGAGGTTATGTGATAAGGGATACTCATTTGAGTATTTACAATCTATTGTTGAGGAGGTCTCCAGAGTTGATCAGGACACCTTATTAGTCCCCGAGGAGAAAGTGGGATCATCAAGTATCAATAATTTTGGTTGGTCATTTATTATGTCCTTTTCGGACTAATATGTGAAAATTAAAAGACTGATTTTCAAATATTGGGACGTTATTAAAATGATAGTTTTTGTCTGAATAGGCGAACATCTGGGTAACCTTCGGAAGGGTTGCATTGGACATAGTCTTTCTAGACAGTTTTCAGTATGTCACAATAAGGATCCGTCTCAATTGAAGATTGTGGCTATAGATTAACATGTTCTTTGCTGGCGAGGAAGTAATGTAATCAGGGAGATTTCCAAACAGGAGACTCGCTGGATTTATGAATCAATATCCTACACTCCACACGGTTTGAATGTGGAGTGGAATCTCAATTGTTTTATTAATAACAGTTGAGGACTCCCTCTGTCATGTGTTTATTCCGGGTCTTTGGTCCTATTCCTTTTTCTTTTTTTATTAAGTTTTAAATGGGCTTGTGTACTCTTCCAATCTCCAGAATTTTTTATGTATGTGAATTTTTAAAAGCACATTTTTTTTATGTACATGCAGTTTTTTAAAATCTTTTAATTGATAAAATAAACTTGTATTTTATGGATTAATCATGGTGTGTGCAGCTTTAACATGGGCAACTGTAGTCATTGTTTTAAGCTACTACATGGAGCTACTTATGGAGGACTTATTATATTAATAATACAATTCATTTACTTCTTTAATCATCTTTATAGTCAGGAGGTATTCATCGAGGTACATCATCGAATTTTGTTACTGATGTCAACGGG
>BLSH010523831.1:209175-241219 GCA_018402905.1 Glandirana rugosa | reverse complement strand
GGACCGAAACTTCGGTTTCGACCCGCGGGTGTGGACACTACAGCCGCGGAACGATTTTTGAAATGTCCGGGTCCGGGTCCGTGCCACGGACACCCTAAAGTTCGGTACGGACCCGAACGTTACAGTCCGGGTTCGCTCAACACTAGTCAGCAGCTACAAAAAAGTGTAATTACTGACTTTTAATAATTGGACACTCACCTGTCCCAGGCTCCAGTGATGTAGCTGCCCGCAGCGTCGCTCTTCTCCTCCTCCTCTACGGCGCCGACATCACAGGTGTGGGCGCCCAGCTTTGGCTTCAAAGCCAGGCGCGCGCTGCACATGCGCTCTGTGAATGGCCGGAGTATCTTCTGGGACCTGTGACGGTGGGAGGGGAGGGAAGGTGCACTTCTTTCCAGCTCTGCGGCGCTAGAAGAGGATGTGGACCTGGGACCCTGTGAAAACAGTGTCCCCGGTCCCTCCCCAAAAAATGACATGCCAATTGTGGCATGTCGGAGGGTCACCTTCTCTTAAAGCCGAATTTCGACTTTTGGGTGCAACTCCACTTTAAGGTATACAACCGCTTTAATGCAGGGAATGGATTAAGGTAGAAATATTTATCACTTCAACTGACCAGCACCTGGGCACCCAACACTGCATCACACTGTGGTTACAGAGGAAACCTTGTCATTTCATCTCTGATGTCACTGTGGTTTCCTGGTAGCTGATTCAGCTCTGATGTAGAGATGGGTCACAAACATTAGGCTTGAGGGGCACCCATAAAAAAAGAAAAAGTGAAAAATATATAAAAGGTCATTAACACTTTGGTCCCAACAAACCCACTGAATGTCTCTGAAATACATCAAACGCTCACACAAGCCTGCACAGTATCAATAAGCATTTTTGTAATTACAAACACCCACAATCAGCATTAGACACCAATTCCCGTCTGTCTGTTAAGACCTGACTCATTGTTATCATACAGTTATGCTAACTCACACTAACTAGTTGCGTGACCTCCCAATTTTATCTTAGAAGGTGAACATAACATAGGCAAGCTTTGACATTTGGGAACTACCAGGCCTCATTTTAGTAAAATCTGCCCTTTTGTGATATATTTTAATCAGAAGGCTTTGTTGATTGGATTTTAGGGTAAATTACTAAAAAATGTATCAATGTATGAAAATGTATAAAATAACTTACACTCTGCTTGTAATTAAACATCTTTTGAAATACAATATAGGTTTATATCGGGGTAAAAGCAATACATCTCCAAAACCTGAAACATGGGAATATAAATTGAATATAAATCAACCTGTGACAACCACTTTAACCTACAGGTAAGCCTAGAATAAGGCTTACCTGTAGGTGCCCTGCATATCTCCTAAACCTGTACGGTTCAGGAGATATGCAGTGTTTTGCATGTGCCTACATCATGTCAGCACATGTGCAGTGAAGAAACAGTCTCCGTGCCGTTTCTCCACTGACCCTGTGCCGTGACTGGTGGCTCCCGAGCGCATGCGCGGGAGTGACATCACGTGACTCCGGCCAGTCACAGAGCCGGAGTCGCAGCCCCAGAAGGAAGAGGGGCAGAAGATGGACGCGGCCTGGAGCGGGGATATCGCTGGACGCCGCAGGCTCCGTTTGCAGGTAAGTGGCACATAATGGGCTACTATGCGATGCATTCTTCTAATTTACAGGGTTATATTGAAGAAGTAACATGCATTAAATACTGACTATACCTTTTCTCTTTAAAGTCTTCCTGCAAACAAGCCACCTGTGTTTATTTAGGCAGGCCATAGATCAGGGGTAGGCAACAATTCAGAGGTTGAAATCTACCTGGATAACATGGAGGAAAGCAAAGATCCCCAGGGGGTTGTCTACTACGTGGCGCCTATAAAAAATACAACACAATATGGTTGGTTTCCTCCAGCCCCTTTGAGTCACTTCCTGTCTACACACAGTTCTTTCTGTGCTGATTATAGTCTGCCCCATGGATGCATGTATCAAGGTGACAACAGGAAGAAAATGAGAGACAGTTGTCACCCCATAATAAAAGGTGTCTGTACAAAAACCTTCAAAATAGGATCACCAGGTGTTATTTTAATAAAATATGAAGATATAAAAATACTGAAAACAACTGAAATTACATTAACATGGTAACGCTTCCTCCCCCTACCAACACTTTAATAAGAGTCTAGATTGCTGTCAGAATCTGCCTGTATCTGGATGTAATTAGCTACATATGAACATGTACCTTGTCCTTAGAAGTCAATGTAACAGTTTCACTTTATAATAAGCAGAGCAAGCACCCCTACCTACCCTATGCTCCACCACCAAATCAAAAGAGAAAGCTTAATTTGGGCAATATGCACTCTTATCTGCCCTCATATGACTTACAATCTAGCGATTTGTTTCTCCATACCATCTTTTATATGGGCTCTGGTGGATGAATGGGTGGGGAAGAAGTACTGGAATGATAGGTAGAAGATGTAAGCGAAGAAAGAGTTGCAAGTTTATTGGCAAAAAAGAGTGGCACATAAAAGAAGAACTAACGCGTTTCGGTGAGAGCCTTAATAATAGCAAGTTACAAACTGGAATGGCAAAACTTTTATACATGTAAAAACTCCACCTAGAAGTAAATATGTTGTAATGGCCCAAGTGGAGGTGATGTATATCATAGGCTCCCTGAACGAGAAGTATGGTGGATTTTCACCTTGGGGACTATGATCCCCACGGGTTTGACCCACAGATGGGATGTGGACCTCTTTCTCAAATAGTGTCAAACTATATGTCACCTTGTACTATGTTAGTCAAAGAGTGATGTAGTCTTTAGCCACAGTCAGTGTTGTTATATTCTTCTTTTGGATTCCTCCTAATACATTGTTGTACACATCTTATGTTTGTTATTTTTTTTCTATTATATGACACAACAATGTTTTGCCACAGACTATTTCTAGGACCCAGCGCCACCAACCTCACCTTTTTGTGCTTCTTGATTTTATTGTATAATTGGTTAATCGGTCCATTACATGTTAATTTACTTCTAGGTGGAGTTTTTACATGTATAAATGTTTTGCCATTCCAGTCTGTAACTTGCTATTCTATGGTGTGGGAGGACACATTGAACCTGGACACCTGATTGTGGATCTCATATCAAGCCAAGAGAATTCCTTGTAGTGAGCACTGCACCTATAACTTTCCTTCTTGAGACGTAGAAGATGTTTACTGTCTGTTATAAAGTAAGCCAATCCCTTAGTTGACATGGGCAAATTACAGGTTCACTTTAACCTCTTGCCGCTCATTTAACTCACATGTGCGGTGGCAAAGAGGGTGGGCTTTTATGCCCACATGCCACAAATTTGCATCTATGGGTGGCAGAGGTTTTTGTGCTGAGAATGCACTCCTAGCACAGCAACCGATCTCTCAAAGATAACTTTAGGGCTATACTAATGATCGGGAACCTTTGGGACTGATCAGAGCGTAGCTGAAAACAGTGAAAATAGTACCGCTCGAATGCCCCTACAAAGCTGTGTCAGTTGGAACAGCATGTCAACAGACTTGTGCAGGATAGACAGAATCGGCTTGTCAGGCTCAGTAGACTTCAACAAAATGGTGGCCGTCTGCACACGGACACAGACTCCCTGGTGCATAAATGTAATGAGATGCGTAAAAGATGGCTTCAGCTCCTGCTTCTCCTTCTAAAAAGGGTGAAACGCATCACAGGAGATCTCTGCAGGTGGATAACAGAAGCTGAAGCCATCTTTAACCCATCTCATGACGTTTATGCAACAGTGAGTCAGTGTCTGTGTGCAGACAGCCACCATTTTGTTGAAACCAATCAGAGGGGCCAGATGACTAGGCAGACCTTCTTGCCCTCCGGGCATATTAGCCAAGTTAAACGAACGGTGTGGCTGACAAGAAGGGGTTAGAATTTACCTATGGCCAAAGATACATTACATGTAGAAATTCCATTTTTACCTCTAGAGCTGGTTCACACCTATGTGCTGTGGCATACCATGATAGGGAAACTACACATTCATACATAGGTATGTGTGCTACCAAGCATGCAAAGAACTGTGTGAATTTAGCTTTAGATTGATGATTGATTGCAAATGATGAAATAAAGTAAAACAAAATGCAGTTGTTTATGACACAAAGACCTTTGTCATTCATTTTTCATTTAACCAGTAGAGATCCGTGCTATAGCCTTCACTGCCCACTTAGTGTTAACCCCTTCCCTGCCAATGACATTTATACAGTAATCAGTGGACATTTAAATTTCTGATCGCTGTATAAATGTCATTGGTCCCAAAAAAGTGTCAAAAATGTCTGACATGATCGCTGCAATATCGCAGTCCCAATAAAAATCGCAGATTGCCGCCATTACCAGTAAAAAAAATAAATAATAAAAACACCATAAATCAATTCCCATAGTTTGTAGACGCGATAACTTTTGCGCAAACCAATCAATATACGCCGATTGCGGGATATATATCGGCCAAAACTGATGAATAATTTTTTTTTATATATTTTTTTGGGGATATTTATTATAGCAAAAATTAAAAAATATTGTTCTTTTTTCAAAATTGTCGCTCTTTGTTTATAGCGCAAAAAATAAAAACCGCAGAGGTGATCAAATACCACCAAAAGAAAGCTCTATTTGTGGGAAAACAATTATACAAATTTTGTTTGGGTACAGCGTCGCACGACCATGCAATTTTCATTCAAAAAGCGACAGCGCCGAAAGCCGAAAATTGGTCTGGGCAGGAGGGGGGTTTTAGTGCCCAGTAAGCAAGAGGTTAAAGTAGAACTTCACTCTCCCAATCAACGTTGATTATTTTTAATAATCATGCTGCTAGCATTAATAAATAGATAAGAAAGTATATTATATTTACTTGTTTAAAACTTTTTTTTTTAACATTTCTTCAGTTACTTCCTGGTTTCTTGCCTAGGCAAATGATGTCATGCATCCTAGGAGTCTTCAGGAGGGGAGGAGAGGAGGAGGAGTTTTCTCAGCTAAGCCACTGCCCTGCATGCATATTTGAGCTAAGGGCAGAAAGTAAATGCTACATGTGGCTTCTCATCCGTAACTGTACCAGGTACACTGATTAGTTTATTTTTTCTTTTTCAGGTTTACAACCACTCTAAGGTTTCAGCGTCACCTTTAGTAATCAATATCAGTTTATGATCACCAAAAAATAAACAAATGATAAGCAAATATATTTTCTTTTTGAATACAGTTGTCTTTTAAGGACCGAATCCAATAGCAAAGTTAATAAATGACTGGTTGCCATGTGTCACAGTACATTTACACATATGAATACAATCTCTGGGTATGATGCAATGCTCTTACCAATCTTCTCCTTTCTTCCTCCACGGTAATGAGTAGGCGAGCAAACTCTTTCAGAGACTGAGCTGGAAGAAAGGAAAGCGAGTTAAGTGCATCTATTCATTAACTGACAAAAAGGGACTTGTAATGAAAGTTTAATCTGAAAAACAACATGACTGGGAAAGTGCTGGATTATTATCAATGCAAACATTTCATGTTCAGGTTGATTTAAGGAGCGGGATAGCAGGAAGCCATACAGAGCAACCTAGCTACCCTTATCAGACTAAGAACTAGGAGTCACCGCTGAATCTCTGTGCTGTATGCATTCCACTAACAGGCTAATACAGAAAAAGGCTGCACTTCTTTCATGCCTCCCAACCCACTAAGTGCTTGTGCTAATGGGCAAATGCAAAGAGCTTCGGGTGCATTCATCCTGCCTTGGAGATCAGTTTGAGAGTCTTCTGAGTTGATTGACAGGTTTAATTTAAAATACTTGTTTCCGCGCTCAGGATATTATATATACCAGGGATAAGCAATTAGCGGACCTCCAGCTGTTGCAAAACTACAAGACCCATCATGCTCTGCCTCTGGGTGTCATGCTTGAGGCTATGCCTCATGGGATTTGTAGTTCTGCAACATCTGGAGGTCTGCTAATTGCATATCCCTGGTATATACAATGAAGCAAGACTGTTGCCTCCCCATAAACATCCACTGTGTGGAGTATAAATGGAAGGTTCTAAGGGTTGGAGTAGATGGTGCTGTCTTAAAATCTTACTGGTGACTAGTAAATCCTTACCACTTTATATGTGTGAATAATAAACCACATATGAAACAAATTTTCTTGTGAGTTCATAAAGTGCTATGTGCTAGATCCAAAGAAATCAATATTTTGTGGTAGAAATTGTGTTGTTGAAAAGGATGTACATAAAACTGATTTATATATAAGCAATAATAAGTGATATTCCCCGTATAGTCTCTCAAAAATTCATGACCATAATAAATGGTTATCCACAATCTTAAATTCATAAGAATATAAAAAAGTGTAATAAAAACATATGCACATAAATGTAGTTCAAGTAAAAGTTTGTATGTGCAAAAATGCAATATCCAAAAGTGTCCAGTAAATTCCAAAGTGACTTGTGCAGATAAATTGTGCAAAGAAACATTTCTTTGTTTAGTGGGTCCACTGGTGCTCCCCCTTTTGTGTCCTCACTCACCGGACAGCGTCACCCCTGCAGGGGTAAAACGCATATATGAGACTCTCCTTTGGTCTCCTGTAGATTGTGCTCCTTATCCACAGATCTTTCTATAGACCGCCCTCTTTATCCAATACAAGTACTTGGATCCCGCAATTTGCTAAGTATTCTGCAGGATGACCAAAGTTTGTTTCATATGTGGTTTATTATTCCCATATATAAAGTGGTAAGGATTTACTAGTCACCAGTAAGATTTTAAGGCAGCGCCATCTACCCCAACCCTTAGAACTTTTCATTGACAGGTTTATTTGGCCCGCAGTTGACTTTCAAGCTGCATCAAGCTGAATCAAGTTGTTATTGCATTCCCATTAACTTGTACTGGGAGAGATGCAAGCCCTCCAACACAGGTACTAAAGCTAGTCATGGATATTAGAGCAACCATTCTCAACCATGGAAACTTAGGGTTCCTCAGGAGGTTGCTGGGGGTTGAGATGTGGCTGATTGACCTTCCATCTGATGGTGCCTGCATGGTTCCAGGTTCACAGCCAGCAGCATGACACCTATGATCTCTTTAGTGATCTAAGTGTGGCATTCTGACTACCTCTGTACAGCAGGCATTCTTCCCACTGACTGCCATTTTAAGGTGCAATTTTGAGTACAATGTCAATGTCTTGATTTTCTTTGACACGTGCACGTGCATAACACTGGTTAAGATTTTTCTTGTCTGGGAGTCAATTTAACGTATAGAAATTTGTCTGTTACCTGTAGATTAAATAAATATTTTCTATCCTTCTTCTTCGATTTTTATGCTCACTCTGCTTGAAAGTGATTGGTGATTCAGCCACGTTAACTTTTAGATAATCAAATTTTCGAATAAACATCTACAGGTGCAAGGCCAGCTTAAGGCTTCATTAGAGCACAATCAGGCCATCTCACAAGGCTTTTATGGTCGATTCCTCCCCTTAACTTGAGCGCTGCTGCTTAGGGCAATAAAAAAGGGAGGGGAGTAACATAACATGAAGCTAATCTATTGCCAAGGAAAACAGCAGCAACTGGGAAATATTTTCAAACCATTTCAAACCTGTTGGGTCATATCCCCCCCACAAACTTGTTAGATGCTGTCGTGTGCTGCTCCATAGACAAGGGATCATCGCCTGATCCAGCCAAAAAAAGCTGGACCAGCTATCATCAAATGTCCTCAGGCACCATGTATGAACGTTGCAGTATCAGTGTTCTGCTAGATTTTAAGAAGTTATAGCAGACTTTAACAAGCTTTTTATCCTACAGGAACTCTTGAAATAGTTTTAGTCCTAAGGGGACCCATGCTAAAAATGATTATAGCAAATGGTGATATAGATCTGTGCTTCTCTTTCCTAGCCCCTAACCCTTCTCTGCTGCTGTATATATATCTAAAAGGTATAATATTATAATTCAAAATATACAGCGCTTACATCTATTTTTACCTGTAATTAATAACGTATCCTTATGTATAAGATTCCCTAACATGCTAAGTGAATAAATAAGTGCTAAACATATTTAAATATACATTATACCCACCCACTATACAGATACAATACATTCAAGCAATTTAAACAACACATAAATAAATAAATACATTAGATTGTAAACTCTTCTAAGCAGGGCCCTCTTAATCTTTTTAGATTAAATTGTATTGTAACTGTGTTGTCTTCCTTTTATATTGCAAATGCTGCATAAACTGTTGGCGCTATATACATTCTGTATAATAATAATAATAATAATAATAATAAAAAAAATAAATAATAAAAGTTAATAATTAATGCCCTTTGTGTGTGAATATAAAGTGCAAATACATAAATACACGTAAAGTGCACATGTGATCCTCTGTGTCAAGTCCACACACAATTCATTCATACAACATATAAAGCAGTGGTTCTCAACTCTGGTCCTCAGGACCCACCAACAGGCCAGGTTTTAAGTATTACCTTGGGGAGATGCAGACTAGAATACTGCAATCACCGAGCAGCAAATGATATCACCTGTGATGTATTTCAGTTATCCTGCAAACCTGGCCTGTTAGTGGGTCCCGAGGACAGGAGTTGAGAACCACTGATATAAAGTGAAATGTACTCCAAAAAGTGCAGCACAAATGTGTCTGAAGGGATTCAGTAGCTCCATTATATGGGACACAAATAGGGGTGTGAGCAATAGTAGTAATAAGTAATAATGCTAAAATGAAATGAATAATAATAACAAAAACAAAATGCAGATATAAAATGTAGTGTTCCCTAATATTGGTGGTCAGTGCAGAAGTGCCCCTGTGCATTGGTGGGGGTGTAATCCTGGCCGAGAAATATTGTGTTATAGATTTCCTTTCCTAGCTGAGCTGCCCATGACAGATTTCATCATCACCAACTGCTATTGGCAACATCATAGCTTTTGCGAACCTTGTTTGTGATCTGCTAATTTTTTTCTTTTGTTCTACTATTTTATCTGTTATATATTAAAAATAAGAAAAAAATAAAAAACATTGCTCTTCTGGAATGTTAACACTACCAGCCTCCTCACTCTCTGATCTTTTGTCACAAAGTGGGTACACCAATGGGGATTAGCTATTAAAATGATTGACACAACATGATTGTGTCATTATGTAATAACGTTATTTTCCCAGGAGTATACGTCATCATTATTAGGTAAAAATTTAAATTATTCTGATGCCAATCTGGAATCAGGAGGGGTGTGGGAGTGAGAAGGTAAGAGGTCCAAGTAAATCAGCTCATCCAGCAAATCAGGGGTCATTTCAGCTATCTGAGTATCTGCTGTATAGGATGCCAGGGTTGGGTCCAGAATGGCAGGTATATTTTCCCACTGTTTGGGTTGTGGTCCCTTTAAGAGGGATAGTTTGAAGTCAGTGTTGAGTTCTCACCCATGCAGGGTAATCTGGCTGATAAAGAGAGGCTAGTTATTCAGTATTCTCTGGATTGCTAAGTACTTATTAGAGATCTGCAATTTCAAGGGCTTGAAGAGTTTTGGGTGGGAAGAGACTCCAAACCCTGATTACATAAATATTAGACTTAAAGTGGTTTCTTAATTTAAAAAGTGTGTTGTCCCTTTAAATATCGAACAAAATTATAAATCAATACCAATAATTAAAAGACTTTTGAAACCATGTACAACATTCATAAAGGTGAATAATCAATAAAAAAAATTCCATATGTTATACTTATCATTGACCATGTAAATCAATACCCATAATTGATAAAGGTGCAAAAACCGTAACTTTCAATACAAATGATAGCTATAAAAAATGAATATCAATAAAAATAAATAAAAACCTTCCAATAGCACTGTGGCCTTGTCATTAAAGTGGTAGCAAACCCTCCTTTTGTTTTTTACCTACAGGTAAGGTTTTAATAAAGCTTACCTGTAGGTAAAATGAATATCTTCTAAATGTGCACCGTTTAGGAGATATTCTAGCGAGCAGCAGCCGGTGACGTCACCGGCGCATGCGCTATGAAGGAACGGCATACCCGTGCCGTTCCTTTAGAGAACTATACCGCCACTGTGACTCCCATGCGGGAGTGACATCATCATGACTCAGCCATTCAAGCTGCCGGAGCCCGAAAACCAGGAAGGAAGACCAGGTGAAGATGGAAGCCATGTCAGCGGTGACAGCGCATCGCTGGAGGGCTTCCTTCTAAGGTAAATATTTCATGATGTGCTAGTATGTGATGCATACTAGCACATTATGTAATTGCCTTGCAGGGGATTTTTTTTTTTTCCCAATGCTGCGGTTTACTACCACTATAAGATACAGCGGTGATGTCCCCACAACAGGATTGCACAATTTAGTCTCTACTTGAATCAACCCTCTGAATTGTTTTTGCTCCTTCTCACATATATCAACAAGAGGAAAAGGAAAGATGTGCATACCCTGGTCATTTTTAATATAGAACTCAACAGAGCTTATCCTGGAAAAGAGCTGGTAATGAATGCTGCTGATCCTCTAAGCGTGGGGGTACAGAAGCTGTGGGTGAGGGATTTACCTGGGTATACCAGAGTCCAGAAAAGGAATAGGTAACAGTTGTCCCCAGGCTGTGAGAATAAGCGCTGGACATACATAGTGAGCTGGATAAACTTGGGAAAGAGCCATAGGTGCTAAACTGTAGAAACCTCCACTTTAGGACCCCTAAAGCAATGTTCGTCATTGAAGCAGAGTTGCAGACTATTTTCTGTTTATTAAATTGATGGACTTAAAGAAGTTTCATCTGAGTTTTCAGTTATCCCTTAAAGCCAGAATCCTCAAAGCTCTTAACATGTCCAACAGGATGGTCTTGTTCCTGATGTCCATGCTGTAGATCTTCCTCTCGCTATGTCTGCCCTAACACCAATTTAGAGTCACACATGCCCGGGCAGTTTGAATATGTCTGGTGGAACTTCTAAAGGAACTTCTAAGTGCCTTTTGTTACATCAGGCTATTAGCATCCAAGATACAGCATGGAGCTTGCAGTGGGTATCTTTGGGAATCACAAAACAAAGATGGTTCCCAGATGCCCAACATAAGGAAATGGGCATACTAGTGTATTTAACTCTGTGTGGATGAAAGAAGTTCAACCATTGAGCAAAGAGACAACTAGCTCCAAAAAAAGATCTGTGAGTTCAAAAGAGGAGACAGTTGGAACCTATGGTGTTATGGGTTGTGTGTTATCAGGATTGTTGGATCCAGCATGGATATACAATGTTCCTATTTTGATATACATGTGGTTATTTAAAGCTAGCAATTTAAAATGAAATACTGCTTGTCAGAGCAATAAAAAAACTCTTTTCAGCAAATTTGTATTTGGAGTCTATTTAAAGAAAAAAAATTACCATGTAAGTTAAATGTCAAAGAAAAAACCTCAGTAGGAAACTCATATGAGAAAATCACCAGACAAATATAATAATCATGCTTAAAGGGGTTTTCTTTGGAAAGGTTCCTTGATGGTGCCATGCAGGCCTTGGGCTGCTAACTTTAAAGCCTAACCCTGGCCAAAAAGGAAACAGACATACAAAAACTGGCAGACATTCTAAACCCTACCCATGCTATCCAAAGTTAGATAAAAAAAAAAGTTCTGGCTGGAGTTGGGCTTTGATAAAAAGGTGTTCCATTTTTAGTACTTTAGTAAATTTAAAAAGCCTATTGAAAAGCACAATAATGGTCATCTGAGCACAGAGCACCTCTCTGCTACTGTAGAGGTGCCCTTTTCTTCCTCCAGAAATGGACAGCGAGATGTAAAAATTGCACTGTCCCCAACCAGGCTAGGCAGCATAAATGAAGCATACCACACAGTGCCTTGGATAATTGGGACTAGGTTCAGTATTTAAACAAATCCCTCGGGGGTCCTGAGGATCTAGGAGGTGTCCTGAAGCCAAACACTGGAACACTTGTTGCAACACTTGCATAGATTCAGGGGATCTATGCCGGTACTGTTGGGTAGTGTGATCTCTGATAGTATCCACATACAAATTGTATTTTATATGACAACAATCTCACTTCAACCAAACACACTACACAGCTCTCTAAAATGCTAAATTATTGGGCAGGCATCTTATTTTTGCTGTTGGAAATAATACACCATAACAGATTCATGATGGGATAATGAAAAAGCTACAGATAGAGGGCCACACAGACAACAGCCAATGGTACGTCAGCTGGACTGGAAGCATTTTACATGCAGCTCGCTCATTTTGTGTTTGCTTTCTCAGAATTCACTCAAGCACACAAGCATTTTTGGCTGTGTTTCAAAGGTTATAATATTCTTTTACACTGAGAAGTAAATGAATTGACCCTCACCTCATCCCTACTAAAATGAAATGTTTAACAAATGATGCTTCAAATCTCCATCTTATGACAAAATAGGAATGAGAACTTAAATGCACAGACAGGGTCAGGGCCAAATCATGCATACTAATGCATAAAGTTACCATAGCCGATGTGGTCCAAGAGAGATCCAAGAACTTTGAGATACTTACTAGGTGGTACCAAGGTCCTTACATTAAATGCTTCCCAGTGTCTCCTATGTTTGTTGGCGGTGTCATACCAACACTGGCACAGTGACACACATTTGATGGGAATGGATGCAGATAGAACCATTTTGGGACAAGGTCTGCAACACATTTAGCTGAGTGCTTACATCTAATGCTCCTTGAACCCCCCCCCCCCCTTCCCATATAGCCTTATTCACTATGATCTGAGGCTACCTGTCAACCATAAAAATGACCTTCTTTGATTCTTTCTCATAGCGGTGAGGGCAGTCATTCCCAGATACTGGACAACCACAACCACACTAACCATGCAAGAATGGATACACAAACTTAACCTACTGATGGGCATGAAAAAGCAGCCCAACTATATGCTAGATGTTTTCAATTCTCTTCCTGATTGCTCTTACAATCAAACCTGGCTTATGCAATGAGTTCTATCACAAGAGCCACAAACTGTGACCATGGGGGTTTCCCTCCTTCCAAATACTCAGGCATCCCCCCTCCTTCCTACTCTACACTTCTATCTCTTTATCTCTTTTTCTTGCTCTAGTAATTTCCTCAATTCATCATTATCTCACTTCACTGTCAGCTGCTTTTTTGGTGCAACCTGCATTACCCGAGGGGCAGATGGTTCAATCCCATGAGAAGATCAGTCTGCAGCTCAAGACTTCTCCCTCACACAATGCCTAAAACTGACGCTTTAACATGTCACATGGCTCATTGACAAAAAGTGATATTACTGTAATATAGAAGCATCCGAGTGTTGCTTTTGTTACTATACAAATTGGATCAGCCACTGTGATATATCGGAATGGAACCAGATACCTTGCTTCTATTTATTACCCTCTTCTACTCTGTATTGTGTATTTTGCATTTGATTGTTTGCATTGTAAAATACAATAAAGATTATAATATTAAAGTGGTAGTAAACAATGATATTTTATTTTTACCTGCAGGTAAGCTTATAATAAAGCTTACCTGTAAGTAAGATGAATATCTCCTAAAAGTGGAACAGCATACCCATGTCGTTCTTTCGGAGCTGTGTGCCGCGGCCCAGACTCCCATGCGTATGCGCAAAAGTGTCGTCATCGCAGCTTGGCCAATCAAGCAGCCCGCGAACCCGAGAGGAAGACCAGGTGAAGATCGAAGCCTCTGTAGCGGTGACAGCGAATTGCTGGAGGGCTTCATTTCAAGGTAAGTTCTTCATAATGTGCTAGTATGTAAGAGTATACTATCGCTTTAAAAAAATGAAACTAAGTCTAAAGCTAGAAGCTTAAAGCTGTAAGCGCTAACGAGCAGGACTATTTGATTCCTCCTGTATTGAATTGTATTGTAACTGTACTGTTTGCCCTAATGTTGTGCCTTGCAAACTGCTGGCACTATATAAGTCCTGTATAACAATAATAATAATAAAGCTGGCCGTACATATATAGACTTCTTTGGTTCAGCCTTCAGACAGAACTTAAGAAATCTAGCAGATGTCTCCATCCACAAATCTCCCGCCCCCGCTGTTGTATTCTGACAGCCTGAAGTGCAGGCTGTCAGGATACCCAAACAGTGCCTACATCTGATTGGATGCAAGGACTGATCGGCCAATATTTTTCCACCCATCTTCAGTTTTTAAATTGAAGAATATTAGCTGGATTGGTGCCAACAGAGCCATCCACTGATACTATTTTGTCTGGTTCACTAGAAACTGGATGAAATTCACACAGTGTATGGTTAGCTTAACTCCAGACATTTTTTTTTTTAGCGTTGGATAGAGCAGGGAAAAATTAATATTTTTGTGACCCCCCCTTAATGCGGAGCTTTTCCTCCCTTCCTGTCTGTAAAATACAAATGATAAGAGTCACCAGTCTGCCAAAAGTTCTACCCCTTTACCATTCTACTAAAATGTGCACTGGTCCAAATCATTTGGTGGAGGGGGGAATATGGTGTGGGGTTGTTTTTCAGGGGTTGGGTTTGGCCCCTTAGTTCCAATCAAGGGAACTCTTAAGGTGTCAGCATGCCAAGACATTTTGGACAATTTCATGCTTCCAACTTTGTGGGATCAATTTGGGGATGGCCCCTTCCTGTTCCAACATGACTGAGCACCAGTACACAAAGCAAGGTCCATATAGACATGGATGAGCGAGTTTGGGGTGGAGGAACTTGACTGGTCTGCACAGAGTCCTGGGCTCAACCTGATAGAACACCTTTGGGATGAATTAGAGTGGAGACTGCGAGCCAGGCCTTCTCATCCACATCAGTGCCTGAGCTCACAAATGCACTTCTAGAGAAATGGCCAAACATTCCCATAAACGCACAGTGGTGTAGTGGGTAGCACTTTCGCCTATCAGCAAGAGGGTTGCTGGTTCAAATCCCAACCATGACACTACCTGCCTGGAGTTTGCATGCTCTGCGTGTGCCTGCATGGGTTTCCTCCGGGTACTCCGGTTCACTCCCACACTCCAAAGACATGCTGGTAGATTAATTGGCTCCCGTCTAAATTGCCCCTAGTATGTGTATGTATGAATATGAGTTAGGGACCTTAGATTGTAAGCTCCTTGAGGGTAGAGATTGATGTGAATGTACAATGTATATGTAAAGCGCTGCATAAATTGACGGGCTATATACGTACCAGAAATAAATAATCAATAAAATAAATAGACACACTCCTAAACCTTGTGGAGCTGAAGGTGTTATAGCTGCAAAGGGTGCGCCAACTCAATATTGAACCCTATGGACTAAGACTGGGATGCCATTAAAGTTCATGTGTGTGTAAAGGCAGGTGTCCCAATACTTTTGACAATATATTGTATGTTGTGAAATCAGTACAGGGTAGTAGCAATCCCTCAAAGAGGCTCTGGAGGGAGTAAGCACTTTTAGGATTTTGTGGCTCTTTGGAGCATTTGCCGCTTCTGCTATCTTGTTATGTTGCTATGTCCTTAACCTGTCAGTGCATGCTGTGTTTGTCTTACAGCTGCAACACACCAGCACAACCTTGCCTAACCTGTACCTGTGTTTTCTACAGGATCCTGCAAAATCACACCCGCCTATCTGCATACGCTTTTCTTGTAAAGCATCTGGAGAATGGCCTGGAGTCAGAAATTCGGAAACAAATATCTAAACATTCTGCCGCAAGACCTTGGGAGACACTTAGTCTAGAGCGCGCCCTACTCTCCACAATTCACGTCATGATGCAATCAGCGATATTATTCTATGTACATTTGCATTTTAAAGGCTAATCTTTAATAAACATTGTCTTCTAAATCCAGGATCTTAAGGATTATTTGTAAGACACTAGTACAGCTTTGGGTAAAATTATACAAAGCACTGATTCAAGAGGAGGTTCGGTGAACATGTCCAAATTGCGAGCTTTACAGCGATATTAAACCTAAAAATAAACATTTATTATATTGCAGCTTACCAATTCTTAGATGGTGGATGCATTCTTTTTTTTAGGTATTCTTTCTTTTATTTTCACCTAGTGATCTGGCCAGCAAGTCTGCATTTTTGTAGTTAGATGGATAACACAAACCATTTAACATTCACAGAGGTGCTTGCAATGATCAGCTTGCATATATGTAAAACCTTTATCCCAAAAAGGAAAAAAAAATGGTTGCAGTAACTGCTTGTGGAACTGCAGTGTGAGTTGGGGTCTGGCTTTAATTTGTTAGTGTATTTAAATCCCCCTAGACTAGCAATGCTGCTGTTGAAAGGTGCCCCCTGTGCTCATTCATCCAGAGTGGGGACGCTCTAATGCAGGAGGTGTGTTCCTGGTCAGATCACCAAGTGAAAACAGAGAGAAAAAAAATCCTAAAAAAGGAGAACTAATTCAACCACCACATCTAATGATTGCTAAGTTGCAATATATTACATGTTTGGGTTTAATACAGCCTTAATGCAAAACCCACTGAAGTCAAGTTTTGCTACAAAATTGCTTAGAAACGCCAAACATCTTACATTTTATTTTTAGCTGAGACCCTAGGGAATAAAATGGTGACTGTTGCAATTTTGTATGTCACACGATATTTGTGCAACGGTTTTGCAAATGCAATTTTTTGGGAAAAAATACACTTTAACCACTTCAATACCGGGCACTTAGAACACTTCCTGCCCAGACCAATTTTCAGCTTTCAGTGCTGTTGCGATTTGAATGAGAATTGCGCGGTCATGCGACGCTGCATCCAAACAACGTTTTTATCATTTTGTTCCCACAAACAGAGCTTTCTTTTGGTGGTATTTGATCACCCCCGCGGTTTTTATTTTTTGCGCTATAAAAAAAAAGACCGAAAGTTTTGAAAAAAAAACAAACATTTTTCTTTGTTTCTGTCACAAAAGTTTGTATGAAGTACATTTTCTCCTTCACTGACGGGCACTGATGTGGCTACACTGATGGGCACTGATGAGGCTACACTGACGGGCACTGATGAGGCAGTACAGATTGGCACTGATGAGGTGGCACTGATAAGGTTGCACTGATGATGGGGCACATATGCAGCACTGATGGGCGGCACTGACAAGCAACACTGACGGGCACTGATACGTGGCACTGATATGCGGCACTGATGGACACTCATAGGCGGCACTGATAAGTGGCACTGGGCACTGATGGGCACTGATAGGTGGCACGGGTGGGCACTTTTAGGTGGCACAGGTGGGCACTGATAGGTGGCACAGGTGGGCACTGATAGGTGGCACAGGTGGGCACCTATAGGTGGCAGTGGTGGGCACTGGTGCAACAAGCACTGTTAGGGATGGCACTGGCAGGCATCATACATGGGCACAGTGCCATCCCTACAGTGCATAATATTGCCCTTAGCTGGTGGTCTAGTGGGGGCACCCTGGTGGTCCTGGGCGGCCTCATTGCGATGTCCGGGAGGGGGGCTCCCTGGTGGTCCTGATCCGGCTCCCTGGTGGTCCAGTGGGGGTGATCCTGAGGGTGGCTGTGCTGATAAACATTCAGCGCAGCCTCCCCCTGTCAGGAGAGCAGCCGATCGGCTCTCCGCTGCTCAGGTTTGCAGAAAAAAACGGCTCTTCCTATTTACAATGTGATCAGCCGTGATTGGTCACGGCTGATCACATGGTAAAAGGCTTTGGATCGAAGCTTTTTACCTCGGTCGGTAATGCGGTGGGTCAGAATGACCCACGGCACCACCGATCGCTGCGATGCGCGCCCCCAGGGGCGCGCGTTTGCGGATTTTCCTGAGGACGTCAATAGACGTCCAGTCAGGATAATGAACCACCCGCCCGGACGTCATTTGTCTATGCGCCGGGCGGGAAGTGGTTAATGAACTGAAAAAAAAGAAAACTCAATATTTACCCCAATTTTTTTGTATAATGTGAAAGATTATGTTACGCCAAGTTAATAGATACCCAACATGTCATGCTTTAAAATTGCTCATGGAATGGCGACAAACTACGCAACTTAAAAATCTTCATAGGCATCGATTTAAATGCCTTTATTGGTTACCTGTTTACAGTTACAGAGGAGGTCTAGGACTAGAATTATTTCTCTTATTCTAACGTTCGTGGCAATAGCTCCCAAGTGTGGTGTGAATACTGTTTACATATGCGTGTGTGACTCACGTATGCTTTCACTTCTGCATGCGAGCACGAAGGGATTTATTTTATTTTTTATTTTTACACTGTCCCTTTATTTATTTTTTTTTGTTTATATCACTTGTAAACATCCCTTGTAATAAAAATAATGATGACAAGTCCTCTTTATGGAGAGATCTGGGGTCAAAAAGACCCCAAATCTCTTCTTTACATTTAGGCCCCATACACACGGGCGCTTTTACAGCCACGTTTTTGAGCTTTTTTTGCAGCTTAAAAACGCATCTTCATGTTATTCAATAGCCCCATACACACACTGACATTTGTGAGCTGTAAAAGGCATCAGCGTTTTAAAGCTGCAACAAGAACCCACGACCAGCGCGTTCTGAAGCTGCAGCGCTAGAGCTGTTTTGACGCTGACACTGGTAAAAGCTCAAAAACGCGGCTTAACATTGTATACCGAGTGTTAAGCCTCATCAGGCGTTTCTCTGCTTTTATTCAAAATCAATGGTTCCCTATGGGAGCCCATTGATTTGAATAGCTGTCGCACCAGAAGTCGGATCATGATGATCCGACTTGCTGTGCGACTTTTGTGCTGAGGATCTTGAAGGGGAACCTCCGTACAAATTAAAAAAAAAAAATAGCATGGGGTCCCCCCCCCAAGACAATACCAGACCCTTCAGTCTGGTATGAGTTTTAAGGGGAATGCCAATTTTTTTTTTTTTTTTTAATGGCGTGGAGTCCCCCCAAAATCCATACCAGATCCTTATCCGAGCACGCAGCCTGGCAGGTCAGGAAAGGGGGTGGGGATGAGCGAGTGCCCCTCCCCCGGACCATACCAGGCCACATGCCCTCAACATGGGGAGTATGGGTGCTTTGGGGCAGGGGGGCCCTGCGCCCCCCACCCCAAAGCACCTTGTCCCCATGTTGATGATGACAAGGGCCTCTTCCCGACAACCCTGGTGGTTGGTTGTCGGGGTCTGCGGACGGGGGGTGTTATCGGAATCTGGAATCAGATCCCGGCCCCTCACCCTATGTAAATAAGTATGGGGTATATTGTACCCCTAACCATTCACCAAAAAAAAAAAAAGTGTAAAAAACAAAACAAAAACACACTACACAGGTTTTTTAAATAGTTTATTAAATCAGCTCCAGCGTCTTCTCCCCTCTCCGGCTCTTCTCCCTCCTCTGGCGTCTTCTTTCTTCTGCTCTTATCTTATCAGTACATTTACACAGGGTCTTTTAAGATTATTTCCAGGCAGTTGAGTTTAGAGGCATTTCTTGGAAAGCAAAAAATGCGTTCAGACGGAAGTTCAGAGGCATTTCAAATGCCAAATGCCTATAACAGCTTGTAAACACGCAGTAACTTGCATCTAGGAGCGTTTTGTTTACAGGCATTTCCATTTAAAAAAAAGAAAACGCTCCTAGACGCGAATGTGGCAAAACGCAGCATGCAAAACGCAGCAAAACAGACGATTTAGATGCCTGCTTCTAGCTGTCAATATAACACGTTCAGGGGAGGTTGAAAAGTGTCTAATGTACATGGAGCCTAAAAAGTTTTTCACCTTAATGCATAGAATTCAACATTCAGTCTTTACAACCACTTTTAGCTTGAGCTATTGAACTCAACAGCCATATCCTGAAATAGCAATATTCTGTAAAACAGGTTAAAAGGAATGTGGACTCAGATGAGAAGGAGAGATTGTGCGACTCCAGGTGACAATATTATGAGGAAATCTGTATGATGAAACATGTCGGGGCGTGACTGTACGGCAAACACCAACCAGAGTCGGTAGCACACGAGGAAGCTGATGAGACGCATGCACTGCAGGCAGTGCCGGGTGAGATTGATTACAGCTTGCTATAAGCCGCTCTATCTCCAGCTATTTTTATGTGACTACATGCTTGTGTTTTAATTGCTTTGTGTAAGTGTGATGGCTTAAGGATTTTTAACAAAATAAAAGTTTTTGATGGTTCTGACATTATTGCACTAGGGGAGATTTGTTTTCTTTTTCACATGTACCACCTGCTCAATTATTTGTTCAAACCACTGAGAGCTGCCACGTGTGAATTCAACGACTTTTAAACGCTGTTCCAGCCAGGCATGAGAATGTTTGGCCATTGGCTTTGGTGAGTGCAATCCCTATGGGAGCAGGACTTCGTGACACATCGCGGGTGTTGTTTGTTTCCTTTCCAAACACTTCACAGCTGATCCAGCTACACTCCCCTGATTCGTCTCTTGGGATCTTGTGTGATTTGGACTATGGACTGTGTTCTCATCTTTTAAAAGAAATTACTTGAAATAGGCACATCTCTTTTTTAGCGCTGACTTGCCATTTATGTTCTTCTTGCATGTATGGTATTTGAATTATGTTACCTTAGTACATATAGGCAGCAGCTTGTGATAATCAATTTTTTCATTTTCCTGGCACAGGGGTAGTAGGTATTGGGAAGGGCCACGTTGCACACAGTATATACCAATAATACCTACTCTTTGCATCTTATAACCTAAAATGTAAAATGAATATGGAGCTCCCAATGCAGTTGAAAATGAGAATACAAAATATAAATAAGCTATATAAACTAATTTAAAAAAATAAAACATTTTATTTTTTGGATGGACATTACAATACTATAAAGAAAATCAATACAAAACAACTAAACATCCAGATAACTACAGACCTAAAGGATTCCCACGTGTGATAGAGTGACAGAGGGACTTTGGTCCCAAGGAGAGACAGTTGGGAGCTGTAAAGCCTTTATGTGGTTTCAGCATTGGCTTGGAGCATGCAAGAGTGATGACGTGTTGGCTCGGTTTCTCCTGTTTTGTGGTTTCTAGTACAAGAAGGGTTCTCTGGACAACCCTCATTAATCATTTTTTTAGAGTGAAGTTTATGTACATTTTTCAGGAAAAGTTTTACAATGCTCAGAGCTGCCAAAGTCATTTTTACATTCATCGTGAGCTGACAGTTTAAGACCATCAACACCCAATAATGTTTATACATGTTTGAAGAGGCTTGGATGTACCTTTAGAGCTCTCATTGCAAACCTAAACTCTTTAGAGGTCTTAACAAGTCAACAAGTTAAATTGCCAGAATAGAAATGAAAAGCAGATCAGCTGGGATTAGTATCTGTGCAACTTCCACTGATGGTTTTATCTGTCCCAATGAACCTGACACAACATTGGAATTCTTAGAGTGAAGGCCTCGGAAAGAGAGCCTTGACTGATGGCGGCATGGCCAGGCGATGGGCGGAAGCACTTGGTTATGGTCCGACAAGATTCTATGAAGTCATGGGGGATGGACTGGGCCTGAGCTCAGGAAAAGGACTGCCCCAGGGAATTCTGGGCCTTTTGGACAGAAAACGTGGCTGGAAGAGCTGCCCATTCTCCCACCCCTTTTTTCTTTGATGGTCTGTCGCAGCTTGCTGCTGTTTCTTGACCTTGCCAGCATTCAAAATTGCTGCAATGGGCTATGCCCTGGAGTGGAAACTGGAATTAGTCTGTCTGTCCAGCACTTATGGTAAGGACAGGTCCCCTTTTGGAAGTCAACTAGTTAAGGTTAAAACTGTGACTGCCACTGGTTTAAGTGTTCACATGTTCTGTGTTGAAATTTCATGTTCTATGTTTGGTGTCGAAATTAAAGCTGTGGCCTTGCCCTTTCCAACCTAATTGGTTTTAAGTGTCGTTTCTTACACGGGATCGGGGCAAGGGGGGTTTGTTCAGTATGTTTACAGTGCTTAATGCCTAGGCCTATTGTGCCTCAGCAGTCAAGTGAGGTTACATTATGAAAACGGTGAACAAGTTAATGAAAGGATGCCAGATCAAAATAGAGTTCACTAGTTTACCCCTCGGGTAACATTCTATCGTACAACCATTTGGACTTGTTCATATAGGCAGTAAAATGGGTAGTTCACCCACATTTTTACTGCCACCTCACCACCCACCCCCCTCAACCGCCTACCTCCAAGGGAATTTAGTGGCTGCTCAAGTGAATGCACACTGCTAGAGCCGCAATGCTTTGTAGCACGGCACAGCAATTTTAACTTGGTTAACAAACTAGCCCACTGAAAATAACATTTTTTAACCTCTTGACTTCCGAAAGATTTACCCCCTTCACGACCAGGCCATTTTTTGTGATACGTCACTGCATTACCTTAACTGACAATTGCGAGGTCGTGCAACGCTCTACCCAAACAAAATGTGTGTCATTTTTTTCCCACAAATAGAGCTTTCTTTTGGTGGTATTTGATCACCTCTGCATTAAAAAAAAAAAAAAAGACCTTCAATTTTGAAAAAAAAAAATATTTTTTACTTTCTGCTGTAAAACCTATCCACTACAATTTTTTTTAAAAAAAAATCTAATTTCTTCATACATTTAGGCCAATATCTATTCTGCTACATATCATTGGTAAAAAATCCCAATAAGCATATATTGATTTGTTTGCACAAAAGTTATAGGGTCTACAAACTATGGGATATTTTTATTTACTTGTTTATTTTTTACTAGTAATAGTGGTGATCAATAACTTATAGCGTGACTGTGATATTGTGGTGGACATTTGCACACTAATGAACACTTTTGAGACTTTTTTGGGACCAGTGACAGCAATACAGTGATCAGTGCTAAAAATATGCACTGTCACTGTATGAATGACACTGGCTGGGAAGGGGTTAACATCAGGGGCAATCAGAAGGTTAACTGTATGCCTAGCTAGTCTTTTACTACAGTGTGGGAGGTGCTTATACTAGCGGAAGAGATTTCCCGCTTTGCAGGGACACAAATTCCATTCCTTCCCTCCTGTCATCTGCCTCTCTGCCTGATGATTAGCATGTGGCAGACATCTAGACCATGGTACTCACCGATCAGCACCTGCTGTGTCTAATCACAGCGGGAGCGAGCCACCAGCGGCACGCATGCACGCCCCTTACCTGGAAAAGTACAGTATATACAGTATCTCACAAAAGTGAGTACACCCCTCACATTTTTGTAAATATTTTATTATATATTTTCATGTGACATTGCTACAATATAAAGTAGTGAGTGTACAGCTTGTATAACAGCTTACATTTGCTGTCCCTTCAAAATAACTCAACACACAGCCATTAACGTCTAAACCGCTGGCAACATAAGCACACCCCTAAGTGAAAATGTCCAAATTGGGCCCAAAGTGTCAATCTTTTGTGTGGCCACCATTATTTTCCAGCACTGCCTTAACCCTCTTGGGCATGGGGTTCACCAGAGCTTCACAGGTTGCCACTGGAGTCCTCTTCCACTCCTCCATGATGACGTCACGGAGCTGGTGGATGTTAGAGACCTTGTGCTCCTCCACCTTCCATTTGAGAATACCCCACAGATGCTCAGGGTTTAGGTCTGGAGACATTCTTGGCCAGTCCATCACCTTTAACCTCAGCTTCTCTAGCAAGGCAGTGGTCATCTTGGAGGTGTGTTTGGGGTCGTTATCATGTTGGAATACTGCCCTGCGGCCCAGTCACCAAAGGGAGGGGATCATGCTCTGCTTCAGTATGTCATAATACATTTTGGCATTCATGGTTCCCTCAATGAACTGTAGCTCCCCAGTGCCGTCAGCACTCATGCAGCCCCAGACCATGACACTCCCAGCAACATGCTTGAATATAGGCAAGACACACTTGTCTTTATACTCCTCACCTGGTTGCTGCCACACACGCTTGACACCATCTGAGCCAAATACATTTATCTTGGTCTCATCAGACCACAGGACATGGTTCCATTAATCCATGTACTCAGTCTGCTTGTCTTCAGCAAACTGTTTGCAGGATTTCTTGTGCATCATCTTTAGAAGAGGCTTCCTTCTGGAACGACAGCCATGCAGACCAATTTGATGCAGTGTGTGGTGTATGGTCTGAGCACTGAAAGGCTGACTCCCCACCCCTTCAACCACTGCAGCAATGCTGGCAGCACTCATATGTCTATTTCCCAAAGACAACCTCTGGATATGATGCTGAGCACGTGCACTCAACTTCTTTGGTCGACCATGGTGAGGCCTGTTCTGAGTGGAACCTGTCCTGTTAAACTGCTGTATGGTCTTGGCCATCGTGCTGCAGCTCAGTTTCAGTTCCGTCCCGTTCTATCTTTAAAGCGGAGTTCTGCCCGGGTGAAAAAAAAAATTAAAAGTCAGCAGCTACAAATACTGTAGCTGTTGACTTTTAATATAAGGACACGCCATGTCAGCACCTGAAGCCGATCCGTCCCTCGGCTCCAGGTGCAGGTGACGACATTCTTACTAAGGGAAACTTGTGGCTTCCCAGACTGTTTCCAACTGCGCATGCACGAGTAGCGCTACGCTTTCCCAATGGTCCCTGCTGTCTTCTGGGACCTGTGTGTCTCCCAGAAGGCAGCGGGGGTTGGTGGACATTGTGCAGATTGCCCCAAGTGTGCGATGATCTTTCCCCGGAAGTGATTTCAGCAAGGCATTGTATACAGTTCCACATAATGATCTAATACAATAGTTTTACAAGCTGGGACTTAACCCTTGGGTGGTTCAGTGGATATGCAGTTGGCTAAAGGATAGATCCCAGAGTGTGGTTGTAAATGGGGTTCACTCAGAGCAGAGAGCAGTCACTAGTGGGGTACCACAAGGCTCTGTACTGAGTCCTGTTCTATTTAACCTATATGTAAGTGATATAACTAAAGGTTTGTTGGGCAAGGTATGTCTCTTTGCTGATGATACAAAGGTGTGTACAGTACAATGCGATCTACAGTAAGAGCGATCCGGTCTCATGTACTGTATAGACCAGGGCTCTTCTGAGGGAAGAGCAAAACACAGCGCACATTCTGGCTATTAGTGACTTCCCCTGTAAGTAGGGGGAGGGGGGTGGGTGGCTAGCTGTGTTGGAAAATGAAATTAGGATTTGGAGAAGAGGGATATGTGCAAGGAGGAATAATGGGGGGGGGGCATATGTGCTAGGAGGAGGATCTGGGGGGGTTGTACCAGGAGAGAGGATTTTTGTGCAAGAAGAGGGGTGGGGAATAGTACGGGGGGGGGGCATTTGGGTAGGGAAAAAGAATTTGTGCTGAGAAGAGTCATTTAGAGGGAGTTGTGCTAGGAGGGGGGATTTGTGGAAATTTGTCCTAGGAGAGGGATTGAAGAAAGAAGATTTGTGCTAGGAGGGGAGATGGGGAGGGGGGATTTTGTGCCAGGAGAAAGTAGGGGAATTTGGGCTAATAGGAGGGATTGGGGGGATTTGTGCTGGCAGGAGGGATTTGAGGGAGAAGAATTGTGCTAGGTTAGAAAGTTTGAGAAGAAAGAGAATGTCCTAGGTGGGTATTTATTTGGTGTGAGGGAGATTTATGCTAGGAGGGGGAATTTTTGTTTTGAAATTTTTGCACGGGGGGGGGCCCCGTCAGGTAGGGAGTATGGGGCCCAATGATTTCTAACAGCGGCCCTGGCTGTCTGTGTCCCACATTCGGGAGATTCATCCCCTCTATTTGTCCTGTTTACCATTATCATTAAAATTGAAAGTAAAAAAATGTGTGTGGGGGGGGGGCTTAATTTGCAGGAATTTCCTCTCATTTCTTGTCTTGACTATGAGACAGGAAGTAATGGTAAATCTCCCTGATGGGACACAGATGGCAAAAAAAAAAAAAAGAAAACCTATCTGGGGTTATAACCCTCCCTTACTTGATCTAAAATAAAAATAAAAAGTTTTAGCTATAGTTCTACTTTAATTCCCTCCAATGTAACAAGGTGGTTACATTGCATATTTTAAACTTTAAACACTGTTCCCAAAATTGATTTTACATTGCAGACCTTACAGCCACTCTTGAGCTGTATGGCAAGTATATTTAATGCCAGATCTTTTGTGAATTTTGAATAACGTAGGGGAGGATATAAACCACTTTAAGTTTTTTTTTTCTTGAGATACAACATGCCACTAAATGTAACTCTATCTATAGATTATCTATGGAAAAACGTAAAGTACTCATCCAGAGGACATTTTCCTTTTGTCCCAGAATGTCCTTTAAGAACTCCCTAATTCTGACTGTCAATTCTCACTTTTTCTTACCTACGTATATTTTCTTACCTATACTAGTGATCCCTTAAACGGCATGTAAGATTTATAAATGCTCCAATTAAATGATTTTGACCTTCAACCATTTCAGAAAATCATTGTTTCTCTGCATATCTGCAGTCACTACTTGAAAACCCTTGAAAGGCATCAGAGAAGCAATTCTTTTGCACTTATTAAAGCTGTTCTATGTCGCCATTAAAAAAAAAAAGTGCCACTGGTCTCTTTCAGGCATTTGAGGGCTGGCAGAAACTGGCGGCACATCTGTACACACAGATCTCCATGCATGTGCACAAACTCATCCAGCTTCTATGGATGGGCATGATAGTGCCTCGCCTTATTTGTGTGCATGCACAAGAATCCATTTTGCATGCACACATGCACCACAAACTTGCGTTTTATTAACACAATGGGGTTGATTTACTTAAACTGGAGAGTTCAAAATCTGGTTTATATAATAAATGTCATTCTTTCTGCCTGGAAACATGAGAATGTCCATAGCAACCAAAAAGTGTCCCTTTGCGTCAAAAGTGGTTTTTGATCAGCTAGAAAACAGCGATCGTAAATAAGAATCATTTGCAGAATTGAGTGATACTGATTTTTGGGGAAATTTATCATCAGAAACTGAAAGTGAAGACAGCAACAATTCTGCAACTGAGCAAATTTCTGCGTTTTTGGTTTGATTACATTATTGAATAAATGCAAAATAATTGTACCGCTTTCAGCACCAAAAATCAGACATAATCATACCACCAGGGATACTAACCATTGCAGGCCTATAGTACATAACGCCATATCTCCATGCAGAAAACCATTACCGCTTTCAGCAATAAATTCCAGACTCAGTCATACCGCCAGGGAGGTTAATACCAGTCTTATGTAAAAATTAGCACATTTTATCTCGGAGGTTGATAATTTCCCAAAATTTGTAGACCATTGCTATTTCTCCCCCTAATACCAAAGATCCGGCATTGTTTATTCCCACTGGGCACAGTCCAGCCCTCCTTAAGTCTGAAGGACAGTAAACTGGCCCTTTCTTTAGTTTAGTTTTAGTTTGGAGACCCCTGATATAGATGATAAACATGAACCAGAGGGAAAAAAATAAAACAGCAACAATAAGGCCTCATACACACTTCGCAAAATAGCTCAAGCTCTGTCAGATTGGATGGAGGGCGTCTGTGAACAGCAATTTTCAAGTCTTACCACAGATTCTCAACTGGATTTAGGTCTAGACTTTGACTGGGCCATTCTAACACATGAATCTGCTTTGATCTATTGCCCTGTATTTGGCTCCATCCATCGTCCCATCAACTCTGACCAGCTTCCCTGTCCCTGCTGAAGAAAAGCATCCCCACAACATGATGCTGCCACCATCATGTTTAACAGTGGGTTAGTGTGTTCAGGGTGATGTGCAGTGTTAGTTTTCTGCCACACATAGCATTTTGCTTTCAGGCCAAAAAGTTCAATTTTGGGCTCATCTGACCAGAGCACCTTCTTCCACGTTTGCTGCCCCCACGTGGCTTCTTGCAAACTGCAAACGGGACTTCTTATGGTTTTCTTTCAACATTGGCTTTCTTTTTGCCACTCTTCCATAAAGGCCAGATTTGTGGAGTGCACAACTAAAGATGGATACACACTATCCAATTTTCTGTAGGTTTTTATCCTTCAGATTTACCAAAAAAATATAATATGAGGTCAAACCTTAGGAGTGTCAATTTGTATGTAATCAGGCAGGCCCTTGCACTACATGGTTTTGGTAAATCTGAAGGAAATCTGACAACAAATGTTGGATAGTGTGTATGGGGTCTAATAGTTGTCCTGTGGACACATTCTCCCACCTAAGCTGTGGATCTCTGCAGCTCCTCCAGAGTTACCATGGGCCTCTTGGCTGCTTCCCTGATTAATGCTCTCCTTGCCCGGCCTGTCAGTTTAGGTGGACGGCCATGTCTTAGTAGGTTTGCAGTTGTGTCATACTCTTTCCATTTTCAGATGATGGATTAAACAGTGGTCTGTGAGATGTTCAAAGTTTGGGATGTTTTTTTGTAACCTAACCCTGCTTTAAACTTCTCCACAACTATCCCTGACCTGTCTGGTATGTTCCTTGGCCTTCATGATGCTCTTTGTTCACTAAGGTTCTCCAACAAACCTCTGAGGGCTTCACAAAACAGCTGTATTTATACTGAGATTAAATTACACACAGATGGATTCTATTTACTAATTAGATGACTTCTGAAGGTAATTGGTTCCATTAGATTTTAGTTAGTGGTATCGGAGTAAAGGGGGCTGAATACAAATGCACACCACACTTTTCAGATATTTATTTGTAAAAAGAATTGAAAACCATTTATCATTTTCCTTCCACTTCACAATTATGTGCCACTTTGTGTTGTCTATCACATAAAATCCCAATAAAATAAATTTATGTTTTTGGTTGTAACATGAAAAAATGTGGAAAATTTCAAGGGGAATGAATAGTTTTTCAAGGCTCTGTACATCAGTGGTCGCCAAACTGGGCCCACAGGCCAGATGTGACCCTTTCCTTGCTTTTCCCACTGGTAAGAGGCAATATCCCTTATACTGACATCAACAATGAGACACCACTCCTTCCATTGACACAAACGATGGGGCATAATTCCTCCCACTGACACCAATGATGGGGCACCTTTGCTTCCACTGACACCAACAGGTGGGCACCATTCCTCCCACTGATACCAATAACGGTGTGCTATTCCTTCCACTGACCCAAATGATGGGACCCCATTCTTCCTCCTACTAAGCACGAGTAGTATGCAATTTATTTTACTCCCAATGACCAACAAGCCTGAGAAACGGTTTATTCCCACTGACACTGAGCATTTTCTGCCCCCACTGTTCACAGTCTGGCCTCTCTGAGTTTGAAGGACAGTAAACTGTCCCTTTCTTACAGAAGTTTGAAGACCCCTGCTCTAGATATTTACCTCCATGGCTTCCCCTGAGGAAGTGGACCATTCATTTACCCTCAGAGTGACTCATGACAACTATGAGTGGCATCTCGAAATGAGTGACATTCACACTGTAAGTCACAAATTAAGAGGCATGAGCAATATGGCCCTAATCATATTTGATGGGTGAATATAGAGGTAACATAATTAACACCGCATTACAGAAATAGCACATGTATTTTTATACTACAGTTGGACTGTGTGAATTTTTTACATAGCATATGTTTGCAAGTAGTTTTATAAAGGATGAAATAAAGAAGAAATATGATGTATTTGTAGATTATCTGAAAAGTCCCTACAATTTTCTTTTTTTTATTTCTATTTTTACTATATAATTTGGAATGTTGATACAGTAGAATGTTCTTTAATGATAATATGCCCTATGGAATATTCTGTTTGATGTACTTTGCATTGAATAATAAAATCAAATGAAGCTTCCAAAACTTTGACAGTAAAACTTCATATACTTATTATTGGATCCAGTGAAAGTCACAGATCTAAAAACATGGAAATTAACACAAGTGGATGAGAAAAAGCTTCCAGCATGGGAATGGGCAGTGTTCAGTAAAATCTGTAGAGTGCTGCGTGAAATTGGACTATAGAGGATAGCAACTCAAGAAGAAATATGCAGAAACGGACAATGAAAATATTAAAAAAAAAAAAAAAAAAAACGAGTTGAGATGGGTTGAGTTGACGGGGCACATAGAATAACAAGGAGAAAAGGCAGAAGAGGTGTCAGTAGGCTATGAAAAAGATATATAAAACTAAATTTAAAACAGCTGGAACTCCCAGGCTGGAGTTGGATGGTCATAGTTACATAGTTAGGCTCCTTTCACACTGAGGTGCTTTACAGACGCTATTTAGCTAAAAATAGCGCCTGTAAAGCACCTCAAAAATCCCCCCCAATCCACCCCAATGTGAAAGCCCTGAGTGCTTTCACACTGGGGCGGTGCGCTTGCGGGACATTACATAAAGTCCTGCAAGCAGAATCTTTGGGGCGGTGAGAGGAGCGGTGTATATACCGCTCCTCTACCGCCCCTGCCATTGAAATTAATGGCAAGCGCTTCCGAAGTGGCTGCACAACGCCTCGGTAGCGCAGAGCGCCAGCACTTTGAACCCCGTTTTAACCCCTTGTGGGGGGTTAAAAGTGCAGCGCTCCCGCCTGCATAGCAGAGCCATATCGCTGGTAAAACTCTGCTAAATCTAGCGGGGTTTTACCGTGACTGTGGCTACCATTTCAGTGTGAAAGTAGCCTTAGTCAGGTTGAAAAAAGACACAAGTTTATCTAGTTCAACCAAAAAAAAAAAATATATATAACCATACAATCCAATCGTTCACCCACAGTTGATCCAGAGGAAAGCAGAAACCCCAGGCAAAAAACCCCAGCAGTGGTCGTGGACACACGCACTGTAAGTTAAAGGTTCTTCATGGGATGTGGTACAATAAAGCAACATGCATGTTGCCTATAGCAAATGGTAATATGAGATAGCAAGCTTTTTTTATTATCTAACCCTGGTTCTTAACCAGGGGCCATTAACCACTTGCTGACCAGGCCTTTTCTGGAACTGTTTGTTTACTAGTTTCAATTAGTATTTTTTGCTAGAAAATTACTCTTAGAACCCCCAAACATATATATATATATATATTTTTTTTTTTTAGCAGAGACCCTAGAGAGAAAAAAGGCAGCCGTTACAATATTTTATTTGTATTTGTGCAGGGGTCTTTAAAACGCAATTTTATTGGAAAAAATACACTTTATTGAATCTTAAAAATACAAAACACTAAAGTTAGACCAATTTTTTGTATAATGTGAAAGATGATGTTGCGCCCAGTTAATAGACACCTAACATGTCATACTTTAAAATTGCGCACCCTTGTGGAATGGTGACAAACTACGGTATTAAAAATATCCAAAGGCAACAATTTAAACATTTCTACAAGTTAACTGTTTAGAGTTACAGAGCAGTTCTAGTGCTAGAATTATTACTCTTGCTCTAACGATTGTGGTAATACCTCACATGTGTGTTTTAAACACTGTTTACAATTTTTTACAAATGTGGGCGCGACTTATGTATGCGTGTGCTTCTGTGCGTGAGCACGAAGGGATGGGGCGCTTTAAGTTTTTTTTTTTCTTATTTATTTTACTTTTTATTTTTACACTGTTCCTTTATTTTTAGTTTTTTTTAATCACTTTTGTTCCTATTACAAGGAATGTAAACATCCCTTGTAATAGAAATAAGCATGACAGGTCCTCTTTCTTGATAGATCTGGGGTCAAAAAGACCTCAGATCTTTAATTTACCTTTAAAAGCAGAAGAAAAAAAAACAATTTCACACTTTGACTTTTTTAAAAAAAAATCATCACTTAACCTCCTTAGCGGTATTCCCGAGTGTGGCTCGGGGTGGATTTTCAGTACCAAGAGCGGTAACCCCGAGCCACACTCGGGCTTGCATCGCTGGATCCAGGCAATGTTACTCACCTTGTCCCCTGGATCCAGCGATGTCCCCCGCGGTGTCAGCGTGTCTGCGGGCTGTGTCCGCAGCTCCGATGCCTCTGTGTGCCTCCGGGCTCCGTTCCCTGCGAGCGTCGCGTTGCACGGGGGCGGAGACCGGCGGGAAATTCAAAAAGTGAAACACACACAGTACATACAGTACACTGTAATCTTACAGATTACATTACTGCAGCGGCGGCTGGTGTGGGAGGGGCGCTGGGGCGCCGCCTCCCCGCCGGCAAAAGACGAGAAAAAAAAAAAAAAAAAAAGTCAACCCCGCCCACCTACAGGTGGCGCCGGTACATTGACTTTCTTTTTTTTTTTTTCTTCTCGGCTCCTTGGCTGTCACATGACAGCCAAGTAAGTGAGCCTATTGGTCGGCCATTCACGCCTATGCATGTGCGCTTCTTCCTGCGGCCATGCATAGGCTGATTGGCTGCCCTGAGCCTCCGCTCAGGGTGATTGGATGAGGGG
>BLSH010523831.1:177240-197716 GCA_018402905.1 Glandirana rugosa | reverse complement strand
CACGTCCACCACCCCCCCCCCCAAATACTCACCTGAGCCCCCTGTTGATCCAGCGATGTGCATGGGAGTCTCGGCTGTCCCAGGTCTCAATCTCTTCATTGGCTGAAATCATTGGCTCCCACTACTGACACTCACAACCAGTGAGTCAATGAGGGAGTTGGGGGGTTTATTTAATAAAGGCAAATCCATTCTGCACTACAAGTGGACTTGGAAGTGCACTGCAAATGCACTTGGAAGTGCAGTCATTGTAGATCTAAGGGGGGCATGCAAGAAAAATAAAAAACAGCATTTTGGCTTGCACATGATTGGATGATAAAATCAGCAGAGTTTCCCCTCATTTCAGATCTTCCCCTCAGATCTACAGCGACTGCACTTCCAAGTGCACTTGTAGTGCAGAGTGCATATGCCTTTAGTAAATAACTCCCAATGTGTCTTATGAACGCATAAATGGGGGCTTGGGAGCCAGCCCTTACCAGTGCCCCTATAACAAGTGACTTGCTATTGTGGGGCACTGATCAAGGGGGTGGAGCCAGTGGAGCAACCAAGAAGAAGAAGAGGATCGGGGCTGTTCTGTACAAAACCATTACACAGAGCAGGTAAGTATAACATGTTTGTTATTTATAACCTTTAATATCACTTTAATGAGTCTGGCTGTGACTTGGGGTTGGGTCAGACTGCTACAGAGAGAAAAAAATATATTTTCCAATCAGGAAAACAGAAAAATTTAATTTATCTAAGGGCTAGTTCACACCACATTGTGTTCCAGTGCTTTTTTTTCTGCATTCAAAATGCATAGAAAGTAGGTTATATTGTTTTCAATAGTATATTTCACACCAGTACTTGCAGTTCCAGAAAAAAAAGATGAATATGCTGTATTTTTCCTGTACATAACTCTACCAGAACGCAACAAAAACGCATCCAAAACTCACCAGACCCCAGTACAGTGGGAAAAAACAGGAAGAGGAAGAAAAAAAGGAGGAAAAAACATCTGGAATGCTATCCAAAACTACAATGTTGGTCCTCACGACACGTCACAGGAAGTACCCTCATGGCTAATTGAGGATAAAGTTAGGAATAGACTTGATAAACGTAACGTTAAAAAGTCACCGGGACCCGACGGCTTGCACCCGAGGGTCCTTAAGGAACTCAGTCAAGAAATTGCCAGACCATTGTACCTAATTTTTAAGGACAGTCTATTGACTGGTAAGATACCAGCTGATTGGAGAAAAGCCAATGTAGCACCCATATAATAAAAAGGACCAAGGTATATTCCTTTGAACGACAGGCCAGTTAGCTTAACATCAAAAATATGCAAGCTCTTGGAGGGAATAATAAGGGATTATATACAAGATTATTGTAATGAAATATCATTAGCTGTAATCAGCACGGTTTCATGAAGAATCGTTCTTGCCAAACCAATCTATTAACCTTCTATGAGGAGGTGAGCTGCCATCTAGATAAGGGAAGGCCTGTAGATGTGGTGTATCTGGATTTTGCAAAAGCATTTGATACAGTTCCCCATAAATGCTTAATGTACAAACTAAGGTTTGTTGGCATGGATCATAGGTTGAGAACATGGATTGAAAACTGGCTACAGGGGCGAGTCCAGAGGGTGGGGATAAATGGGGAGTACTCAGAATGGTTTGGTGTGGAAAGTGGGATTCCCAAGGATCTGTCCTGGAACTAATCCTATTCAATTTATTCATACACGATCTGGAGGATGGGGTTAACAGCTTAATCTCAATATTTGATACCAAGCTAAGCAGGGCAATAACTTCTCCACAGGATGTGGGAACCTTGCAAGAAGATCTGAACAAATTAATGGGGTGGGCAGATAAGTGGCAAATGAGGTTTAACCTCCCTGGCGGTATGATTATGTCAGGAATTTTGTTCCAAAAGCGGTACCATTTTTTTGCATGGAAATTTGGCGTTTTATATTGTAGGCCTGCAATTCTTAGGAATAACTCACTTAAATCTGTCCAAACAACAGTCTAGTAGACATCCCGGGTATGAAAAAGTTTGAAAAATGAAATCATAAATTATAATATAATAAATAACTAAAAATAATTATCAAAAATAATAATATAATAGTAATAAAATGTATTCAATAATGTAATCAAACCAAAAACGCAGAAATTTGCTCAGTTGCAGAATTGTCGCTGTCGTCACTTTCAGTTTCTGATGATAAATTTCCTCAAAAATCAGTATCACTCAATTCTGCAAATGATTCTTATTTACTATCGCTGTTTTCTAGCTGATCAAAAACCACTTTTGACGTAAAGGGACGCTTTTTGGTTGCTATGGACATTGTCATGTTTCCAGGCAGAAAGAATGACATTTATTATATAAAAGTGCATGCAGGGCTCTGGGCAAACCACTAGGGACAAAGGGGATGTGAAATGATTTCATACAGTAATGTAATCTATAAGATTACAGTGTACTGTATGTTTAGTGAGTGTTTCACTTTTCGAATTTCCCGCCAGGCTCCGCCCCCGTGCAACGCAACGCTCGCAGGGAATGGAGCCTGGCACACAGGAGCATCGGGCGGAGGACACAGCCCGCAGACACGGCGGGGGACATCGCTGGATCCAGGGGACAAGGTGAGTAACATTGCCTGGATCCAGCGATGCAATCCCGAGTGTGGCTCGGGGTTACCGCTCTTAGTGCTGAAAATCCACCCCGAGCCACACTCGGGAATACCGCTAGGAAGGTTAACATAGAAAAATGCAAAATAATGCATTTTGGTAGCAAGAATATGAATGCAAACTACTCACTAGGGGGAGAAAAGGACCTAGGGGTCCTAGTAGAGAACAGGCTCAGCAGCGGCAGGCAATGCCAAGTTGCTGCAAGCAAAGCTAACAAAATATTGGCATGCATCAAGAAAGTGATTAACTCCAGGGATAAATCAATAATTCTCCCATGATACAAGTCTTTGGTGAGGCCGCACCTGGAGTATGCCGTCCAGTTCTGGCACCAGTCCTCAGAAAGGATGTCCTGGAACTGGAAAGGGTTCAGAGAAAGGCAACAAAGCTAATTAAGGGATTGGAGGACCTTAGTTATGAGGAAAGATTACAAGCACCAAACGTATTCTCTCTGGTGAAGAGATGCTTGAGAGGGGATATGATTTCAATGTACAAATATTGTACTGGTGACCCTACAATAGGGACAAAACTATTCCGCGCAAGGAAGTACACAAAGACACGCGGCCATTCACTAAAACTAGAAGAAAGGAGGTTTAACCTTAAACTGCGTAGAGGGTTCCTTACGGTAAGAGCAGTGAGGTTGTGGAATTCTCTTCCACAAACAGTGGTTTCAGCTGGGAGCATAGATCATTTAAAAAAACTATTAGATGGGCACCCAAGGGACCACAACATTGAGGGATATACAATGTAATACTGACATAAACGCACACACATAGGGTGGACTTGATGGACTTGTGTCTTTTTTCAACCTCACTAACTATGTAAAGCATCAAAAAATGCACTGGAAAGGATAAAAAATAAACGTCAAAAAAGCATATGTAGAACGCATCCAGAACGGATATGGAGGACGTTTTGGTGGTGTAAACCAGTGGTTCTCAACCCTGTCCTCAAGTACACCCAACAGGCCATGTTTTGGGAATTTCTCGTAGATAAAATAGCTGTCCAAAATACCAAGTCATTGACTCTGAATTAAAGCACCTGTGCAAGATAAAGGAAAACTTAAAAACATGGCCTGTTGGGGGTACTTGAGGACAGGGTTGAGAACCACTGGTGTAAACTAGCCCTAAAGCCCGACTTCCAGTTTTCCCAGAGTTTTCACTGCTGCTCTCTAGGGATTACTGTAAAGCTGTGATGTGACAGAGGGAACAATAAAGAGCTTACAAAAGCCTCTATGCACATGTATATTTAGATGATATTGCATAAGGAATGACATGCGTCACTTTAACAAACTGTTGTAAAAATGAAAGATATCTTACCAATGTTAATTTCATCGTCTGTCTCTGCATCTCCAATGCATTCAAATTGGAAGTCTTGCAGGGAATGTGAGAATTTCTGAACGGCCATTGATAAATCTAGAACAGAAAGACAAAAGAACACAATGATAAGACTACAGTACTGGTAAGCTAAAAGCTAATTTAAAAAAATTTATGCCATATTTGTGGATTTGTTAAGTAATTGTGCACTGACAAAATCTCAGAAAATGTTCCGTGTGAACCATAGTTTTTTAAAATCTTGGAGATCTTTGCAGGAAGGCTATAACCAACTCAGGTTATGGTGAGAAGAGTCAGCCTGGTGGTATGGTCAAAAATTACAAGCCAAAGCTGTATCTGATTTGAGTCCCAACTTGGCTCTTCCTTTTGTCTCTATACGGTGACGGAAAAAAGTATTTGATCCCCTGCTGATTTTATAGGTTTGCCCACTGAAAAAGAAATGATAGAATAACAACAAAAATATCCAGAAAAACGCATTTCAAAAAAGGTTTAAACTGATTTGCATTTTAATGAGTGAAATAAGTATTTGAACCCCTATCAATCAACAACATTTCTTGCTCCCAGGTATCTTCTATAAAGGTAACAAGCTGAGATTAGGAGCACTCTCTTAATGCCCGTTCACACAGGGGCGACTCAAGTCACTTGACATCTCAAATCCCATTGAAGTGAAAAGGAGCCGTCTTAATGTATACTACTGACGTCGCTCCGACTTCAGAAAAGATTATATCCAACTTGCGCCCATAGAATTCAATAGAAGTCGCCTCCAAGTCGGATCCCACATCTACATGGAAACAACTTTACAATGAAAACAATAGAATTTATCTAGGGCAACCCCCGCCCTTCTCTGAATGGTCACAGGCAAAGTCACCTGGCATAAGTCGTGTTGTAAGTCGCCTGAAGTCACACTAAAAGTCACCTAGCAAAGTCCTCCTCAGTTGGATCGTCCCTGTGTGAACACAAGCTTAAAGGGAGTGCTCCTTATCTGAGCGTGGTACCTGTATAAAAAACACCTGTCCACAGAAGCAATCAATCAGATTCCAGCCTCTTCACCATGGCCAAGACCAAAGAGCTGTCCAAAGATGTCAGAGACAAGATTGTAGACTTACACAAGGCTGGAATGGGCTACAAGATCATCGCCAAGCAGCTTGGTGAAAAGGTGACAACAGTTGGTGTGATTATTCACAAATGGAAGACACACAAAATAACTGTCAATCTGCCTCGATCTGGGGCTCCATGCAAGAACTCACCTCATGGAGTTTCAATGATCGTGAGAATGGTGAGGAATGAGCCCAGAACTTTATTGGAGAATCTTGTCAAAGATCTCAAGGCAGCTAGGACCATAGTCACCAAGAAAACAATTGGTAGCACACTACGCCATGAAGGATCCTACAGCTCCTGCAAGGTCCCCCTGCTCAAGAAAGCACATGTACAGGCCTGTCTAAAGTTTGCTAATGAACGTCTGAATGATTCAGAGGAGAGCTGGCTGAAAGTGTTGTGGTCAGATGTGACCCAAATCAAGCTCTTTGGCATCAACTCAATTTGCCATATTTGGAGGAGGAGGAATGGTGCCTATGACCCCAAGAACATCATTCCCACCGTCAAACATGGAGGTGGAAGCATTATGCTTTTGGGTTGTTTTTTTGCTAAGGGGACAGGGCAACTTCACAGCATCAAAGAGATGATGGATGGAGCCATTTACCATCAAATCTTGGGTGAGAACATCCTTCCCCCAGCCAGGGCATTGAAAATGGGTCGTTGATGAGTATTCTAGCAAGACAATGACCAAAACACACGGCCAAGGTAACAAAGAAATGGCTCGAAAAGAAGCACATTAAGGTCCTGGAGTGGCCTAGCCAGTCTCCAGACCTTAATCCCATAGAAAATATGTGAAGGGAGCTGAAGGTCAGTTTGTTGTTATTCTGTCTCTCACTGTTAAAATAAACCTACCATTAAAATTGTAGACTGATAATTTCTTTGTCAGTGGGCAAACGTACAAAATCAGCAAGGGATCAAATACTTTTTCCCCTCACTGTAAAGCTTGTAGTCACATGTTTTATCTTTTCCAGACATACACTTTAACTGACACGCAGAATAGTAAAATAAAGCGGTCAATGTTCATACTGGGGTATTATAGCTACTAGTTACAAATATCCGACGTACAAATGACATACAAACGACTCCTACTTACAAACGGAGGGAGACAACAGGAAGTGAGAGGAAATCTCCCCCTAGGAAGGGAAATTCACCCCTGGAAGAGTTATTATAGGAAAAAGGGGTCTCCACTGAAGCTTTATCACCAATCCTTGTTTCCACAACAACCCAAACTTATCAAAATCCATTTGTCATTGAGACAGAAAGTGAGGTGAAATCTTCTGAACAGGGACATAGACAGCAAAACAAACGTTATATAGGGGTTAGCCCTTCCCTATGCTATCCAAAAAGCTTAAAAATTGTTTTTTAGGTTGAAGCTGCACTTAAAAAATGGATCTGTTCCAACTTACAAACAAATTCAACCTACAGACCCTATCTTGTTTGTAAGCCGGGGACTGCCTATATAGAGTTCAACCTGGGCAGCCAGTAAAAGGATCTTGAAGGACACAACAAAATAAGGCACAATAAGTTGAACGAAAAGGAAATGCACAAAAAATGGTGAGAATGGACATTGAAGGTTTTTTCCTACAATTTATGACACAACATGACGGCAGTGTATAAATAAGGGTCAATAATAGTAATTGCCATCCATCTAAATTTAGACTGTAATTCTGATCAAATTCAGAGGAAGAATTATCATCCATTTATGTGAAAATGTCTCCCAGCGATGAGGTGTCATTTTTCTTCTTGGGCTTTATTAAAGGTCACTTTCCCCTCAAAGCTTTCTCCAGCCATCTGAGACCCGCTGCGTTAAATTGTCATTGATTAAAATAATTAAATACTGAAATAACACACTGGAAATGGCATTCATAAGACTTCCCACTAAATTAAGGAGTAGCTGAGAAAGACAGCAACTCCAATCTGTACTGGGAAATGATTTAGCGCTAATAAAAAAAAAAAGGAACGTCGAGGGGAAAATGTTCACTTTGCTTTGTGTAAGAGATCAGAGCGGAAAACACATAGGTTGTGAAGTCAGTGATATAGAAGAAGAAGAATCCTGTTTACGTTGTTAAATGTGTACAGTTCTCTTTTATCTGCTATAAAAGTATCACACATAGTGGTAATATGGCCAGGGTGTCCACAAGGAGCTTAGCACTTTAAGACCAATGTTACTAATTGCATGATCTTTTGCTATCTTAGCTAAATGTATGGCAGCAGTGGTGCTAAAATGTGTATTGTGCCATACATTTCCATTATCCATTACATTTCCATTATCATGGGGTGGTTATTGGGTTATTTCCTTTTTGCTGCCAGTGGAGACTGGCCCTTATTCCAGGTTGCATTAAAGTAGTACTACCGTGTTTCCCCCCAAAATAAGACCGGGTCTTATAATTATTTTGGCTACAAAAAAAAACACACTAGGGCTTATTTTAAGGGGATGCCTTATCTATGCCCCCATTCTTCTCTCCCCCTTTCAGCTCAGGAGTCATCATTACGACATCTTTAATCCCAAAAATAAACCTTAAAGTCATTGTAAAAACATGTAATCCATTTTGTAAAAAGATTATATTATGTCCAGTGTGTCTCCTTTTGTAACTTTATAAAAAGATAATATAATGTCCAGAGTCTCCTTTTGTAACTTTATTGTCAAAAATACCTTATTTACAGTGCTGCTGGGCGCTCACGTGACCCGCCGGAGCTCTTCTACCCTGCTCTGAGCACTGCCGAGGAAAGGGCCAAGATCCCTACTGACGTCAGCTCCGCTCTGAGCACTGCAGAGGGAGGGGCTGCTGTCAGCTGAGAGAAGAAGATGTCCGGTGGGTCACGCGAGTGCCCAGCGGCAATGTAAATAAGGTATTTTCCACAATAAAGTTACAAAAGGAGACACACTGCGCATTATATAATCTTTTTACAAAATGGATTATATATTTTTAGAAGGACTTTACTAGGGCTCATTTTCTGGGTAGGGCTTATATTGCAGCCCTCCTCGAAAATCACACTAAGTCTTATTTTCGGGGTAGGGCTTATTTTGGGGGAACCACGATATAGGCAAAACTTTATTTTTTCATTTTGGTTAGAGTAAGGGAGAGTTATAACCCGTGTCAGATTTTTTTCGCCATCTGTGTCCCATTGCAGAGATTCCCCTTCACTTCCTGTCCCATAGCCAAACAGGAAGTGAGAGGAAATTCATGCAAATACTTTTCTGGAGACCATCCAAAATTTGGGGTTTTCTTTTACTTTCACTTCAATGATAATGGTAAACAGGAAAAATAGAGAGGCAGAATCTCCTTAACGGGGGCACAGGCAGCAAAAAAAAAAAACTGATACAGGTTCTAATCTCTCTGCACTCTATCCAAAACTAAAAAAAAAAAAGTTTTGCCTTTAGTTACACTTTTATTAAAGAACAACTTCACTAAAGGTAAAGTAAACAGATATCACCGCACTGCAATCAGGAGTACAAGTAAGAAATAGCTCCAACTTTGGAGATGGAAGTCTACATTTGCGGACTAAGCACCCCACTTTAAGACGTTCCAGGTGCACTAAGAAAGGTAAAGTAGGTAACAGAGCAAAATTATTACTTACGTGAAGTCTAATTTTAGGCAATTTTTTTTCCTACATTTTGAATAGAGTAGGGAATGGTAAAGCCTCTGCCAGGTTTTCATTACTGTCCGTATCGCCCATGGTGGGACATCCAGTTCCAGTGACACCATGTCAAACAGGGTGTCAGTAAGGCTGGGTTCACACTGTAGCGAGGCGGAGCGGCGCGGAGCGGCGCGATGCGGCGCTCCAGGCGATCTCAAAGCGGCTTGCTAGGAGACTTCTATCATAGAAGTCAATGCAAGCCACCTGAGATCGCCCTAAAAATAGTGCAGGGACCATTTTTCTAATGCGGAGCGAAGCGATTCTCTCCTATTAGAACGGTCCCATTTGCACAGCATTGAGGCGAATTGTCAGGCGACTCAAGTCGCCTGACAATTCGCCTAGATGTGAACGAGCCGCGAAGTCGCGCCGCTCCGCCCCACTGCAGTGTGAACCGGCCCTTAGTGCCAGATTTATAATTCCTTCCCAACTATCTTGTCTTGGTACATCTAGAACTAATAACTAAAATAGTAGTGTGAACTGTAGTCCTACTCTGTTAGCAGCTCAGCTATAGGTGTAGGGACCCCGAGTGCATGAATTGTAAATACATAGTGTACCACACCTTGAAACTTTCTGAGATAACAAAAAGGGACACTTTTTTAGTACAAGGTATGTAGGCAAGGGGCACACACTGTCATGCCCTGCAGACCACAAAGAATCAATACACAAAAAAATATTTTTTCCCACTACTTTTTCCTCTATACTGGCTTTTCAATATAAAAAAATGCAATCATTTATAGGCAGAATAAAATAATTAATGGATTAGCTTTATTAAGTACATTTTAAGAGGTATTGTAGCATAGTTTAGAGGAAGGGGGCAAACTTATTATCTTGGATACAGGCCTACTGCTTTCAGAAAATGTTTCGATTCAGGAAGCACTACTTGTCACAATGCCGTCCTCTGAAGGGTGGACAATAGACTGATCAAGTATGCATGTAATACAGATGTATGCCAGGCCCACACGCAGAAATCTATAAAATCTCCTTTAGTATTACCAAAACTATGAAATATGAGGACAAACCTAAACAATCTATTCAACTAGTGATGAATCAGGCAGGCCATTGTACTACATAGTTAATGGCCAATCTAAAGAACATTGTACAATGAGATTACATAGTGTAGGGTCAGCCTTAAAGGAGAAGTATGGCCAAAGCTTTATTGGCCATATTTCTCCTATGGATCACAGGCGTGCAGTTCGTTCTGCTTCCCTGTGACTAGTTTTCAGACGACAGCATCACTTAGACTGGCCAGGCTCGTGATAGATCCTGATCACATGGTCAGTATCTGCCCAGAAGCCTTGACCGGCACCTGGCTCAGCCCCTCAGCGGTCCACCACGAGCCTTAGCAACCCCTACCACCCCTTCTACAGCCCAGCACTCCAGAGAGCTCTGGAGGGGAGAGCAGAAGGCTGGCGACCGACAGTCACAGCTCTCTACTCAGAGCAGAGGGACAGAACTGAACGATCAGCAGTCTTTGATCGCTCATTTCTCACTGCAGAGCCAGTGGGGGGACAAATGCAACATCAGATCGATGATGCATCCACCAAGGTGAGTATAAATGTTTATTTTCTTAAAAACCCAAACTTCCCATTTAAGCTGGCCATAGATGCATCAAAATTCGGCCAGTTGAACAGGGACCAGCAACATTTTGATCCATCTACTGTATGTCTGTTCCCGCTCAACAGAAGTCAATCTTACGATCCATTTCTGTCAAGCTGGAACATTTTATTTCGATCAGCAACTGCAGTCAATTGGCTGCAGCACTGATCAGTGTATTCTGACAGCTGATGCAATCCCCCTGTCAGAATATCATACCTCACTTGTGTAGATAGGGGAGTCAGTTTGTTATTTCTCAAACATGGAAACATCTGATCGAAAAAAACAAATGATCTATGGCCAGCCTTAGACACAAAAGCATTCTGTAATCTGTAAGCAATTCTGGAAATGTGTAACTCACAGCCAGCAAAAAAAATGGTTGACTGTGTGCCACACCTGGCAGATCTACCATTTTAGGCCATAGCATATGTTGACCATGCAGAAGTGCGGCCCTGGTGGTAGTGAAACAAAAAGAAAAGAACAAGAATTTTCCCAAGATAGGGACACGGATAGCAATGAAAACCTGAACAAACATAGCGGAACCCTAAAGTTCTTTTCACTTCTTGTCCTGGTGAAAAAGACACAGAAGTTAGGGGAAATCTCTCTAGCAAAGACAAAGGTGAGATAGATAGATAGATAGATAGATAGATAGATAGATAGATAGATAGATAGATAGATAGATAGATAGAATGTAGGCAGGTTTAGTATATTCTTCATGCTGTAGGTGCTGCTGTGCCTCTGTGAAGGTGGAAGTTGGGAGGAACTATCGGTGTCATCAGGGGAGCTTTGGTCCGGTTGGACACTGTGGCCCAGAGAGAACTTTGGCGGCCATCTTTAGCATGGGCAGTGCTAATAAATAGCAGTGCCCTGCTGCGGACACAACACTGGTAAGAGACAACACTGGTAATTTAGCCCCAGAGAAAGGTTCTTGCATGAGGAGGGAAAGCTTAGGGACATTGCTGTATTCTCTGCTGTTCTTCAGCTGAAAGACTTACTGCATAGGTTTTGCTACTTCTCCTCAAGAGCTGCTTGTGCCAGACAGCCACCTCTCTTGCAGATGCAATGATGCAATGGTAATGTAAGCTATACCTGTGTGGCATACTCAGCAATATAATATATACTGTCGGCCACCGTCAACATTCTCGTATTTGTGCTTGTACTGCCAGTGTTCCTGAGTTTGCTAGTTCAAGAGTATCCAGATCTCTTACCACAAGTCTTTGCCACAGTTACTAAAGCCAGTGTACTAGTGGCAGTGATTGCAGATTGCCAATTGCCTTATTGACTGTTTACTTATAACCCTTACATACAAGAATTGCTTAACCGTTTTTCTGTACTGTGTGTATGTTGTTCCTTCAATTTGGGTACCAACCACCTGACCTTTCCCACAGATAGAAGATAGATAGATTGATATGTAGCACTCTCTATTGTGTGCTAGGTGTAAGGTAGTTTTTTTGTTTTGTTTTTTTTTTAGAGTAAGCTTGTTAGTGTAGGAAACTTTATTTTAGCTCAGGGCTAAGTCTGATCTGCGAATCTGGGTCAGAGTTCAGTGAGTCAGGGCTATATGACATGTCCTAGCAGCCTCTCTGGTGCCTCCCTCTGTTTTCTGGGACATTGGAGAATGTTCTAGACATAGTGGGTGGAGGTTAGGAGGAGCTGCTTGGAATATTTATGAGGGCCTCAGCCAATCCCCAGTAAAGGGCTGGCAGGGGGCAGGCAACCTCATAAATAGGCATGCTTCATGCCAGCAAGGGAAGTCAGGGGGAAGATGGAGTGCTGAGGAGGCTGTTGGTGGCCCACAGGATTACCTTGGGCCGGGACTCATGCTGGAAGCAACCTGCCATAATACACAGAGGAAGCCATTCCTGGAGGCACGGGAGCAAGGAGAGAGGACAACAGGAGCAGGTTCTCGCTACTGGGAGATCTCCTGAGATAGCAGGGTGGGTTGGTGAGTTTCAGCCTGGAGGAATGTGGTGGAGAATTTAGCCTGAAGGGCTTGTAAAGGGGCAGCTGCAGCCAGGTGGGTTGGCAGTGCCTGAAGAGGTAGTGTTGGAATCAGTAGCCACAGGTGGAAGAGTACAAGCTGGACACTGTAATATATTTTTTTTTTTCAAAATTATTTTTTATTATGAATCAAGAAGACAAAGGTGCATCATACAAAGGTGGATATGGATAAGGAAGAATTCACAACATTTACATGGCAATATCATGTTACATAACAGTGGACAGGTAGTATACTAATTAAAGATCGGGTTGTTACCTCATAAGCCTGTAGTGTAGGTATAATCACATTGTTTAGAGCAACAATAGGTGAGCCGAGTTGGAACGACTAAGGGGGCATGTGACCAGCACATGCGGCTTAAACATTAAGGAATTTTGGGAGAGGTGTTGGGTGGATGAGAAAAAAAAAAGGGGGGGGGGTTGGCTGCAGAGATTTTGGTGGGAAAGAGGTTATTATGGACCGATCGTGCTTAAGGTTAGGTCATTTATGGGTGTCTGTTATCATGAGCTACCTGGGTGGCTCATTATCAGAGAGTATTCTGTCGAAGAGCGGAAATAGATCCAACAAGCCCATTTTTTAGAAAATCTGGAGGGGGAGTCAAGAGCGATGGCAATAAGTTCCTCCATTTCTGCAATTTTTTCAATTCTAGAGAATCAGTCTTTGAGGGATGGAGACCTTTGAGTGCCCCATAGTTTTGGAATGCAAAGTTTGGCCGCATTAATTAACGACATAGCTAGCGATTTGAAGTATGAGGGCTCAGTGTTTATTTGGTGGTGCAGGAGATAGTGTGCTGGTGCCAGTTCTAGCGGGGAAGTGGTGATTGCCATTGTTTTTAGATGAACCATTTCCCAAAAAACTCTTATAACGGGGCACTCTCACCAGATGTGTAAAAAGTCACCCGTCGCTGTTTGACATCTCCAGCATAGATCGGGAATTGCAGCGTGGAATCTATGAAGGATCGCAGGTGGGCAGTACCAACGTGAGAGTAACTTGTAGTTGTTCTCCTGAATAGCCACATTAATCAAACCCTTGTGTATACATTTAAGTATGTTTCCCCACTGAGGTTCGGACAGGTTTAGGTGAAGTTCCCTAGCCCAGGAGTCGTATGCTTTGCTTTCAGTAGTCTTAGTGTTGTGCCATGGACACTGTAATAATTTGCCACACAACCAAGGGGTCTTGGGTTCCTGCCTGTAATGGTCCATTGCTCCTAATCTGACTGAGTGACTGTCAGATCTTCACAGTGATCCAGCTGGGTTCTGCAAATAAGTGTGTGCTGAGAGACTGTATACAGGAAAAGTATCCCTGAAGTTCTGCTAAATTTAAGTGCTATCCCTAGTTATTAAAAAAAAAAAAAAAAACGTGTAAAACTAAAAGTCAATAGTCCTAAAAGCGCTTTTAGGACTATTGACTTTTAGTTTTACACATTTTTTTTTTTTTTGGATTTTGAATAGTGGCTGCACTCTTATATAATTTATTTATTAATTTATTCATTTATTTTGAATATTGCACTTGTACAAATGTCATTATATGTACAACACTCTGATTATTGAATTATTTTAGCGCAGTATTTTTGATTTATTATCCCTAGTTATTACCTGGAAACATCTGATCGAAAAAAACAAATGATCTATGGCCAGCCTTAGACACAAAAGCATTCTGTAATCTGTAAGCAATTCTGGAAATGTGTAACTCACAGCCAGCAAAAAAAATGGTTGACTGTGTGCCACACCTGGCAGATCTACCATTTTAGGCCATAGCATATGTTGACCATGCAGAAGTGCGGCCCTGGTGGTAGTGAAACAAAAAGAAAAGAACAAGAATTTTCCCAAGATAGGGACACGGATAGCAATGAAAACCTGAACAAACATAGCGGAACCCTAAAGTTCTTTTCACTTCCTGTCCTGGTGAAAAAGACACAGAAGTTAGGGGAAATCTCTCTAGCAAAGACAAAGGTGAGATAGATAGATAGATAGATAGATAGATAGATAGATAGATAGATAGATAGATAGATAGATAGATAGAATGTAGGCAGGTTTAGTATATTCTTCATGCTGTAGGTGCTGCTGTGCCTCTGTGAAGGTGGAAGTTGGGAGGAACTATCGGTGTCATCAGGGGAGCTTTGGTCCGGTTGGACACTGTGGCCCAGAGAGAACTTTGGCGGCCATCTTTAGCATGGGCAGTGCTAATAAATAGCAGTGCCCTGCTGCGGACACAACACTGGTAAGAGACAACACTGGTAATTTAGCCCCAGAGAAAGGTTCTTGCATGAGGAGGGAAAGCTTAGGGACATTGCTGTATTCTCTGCTGTTCTTCAGCTGAAAGACTTACTGCATAGGTTTTGCTACTTCTCCTCAAGAGCTGCTTGTGCCAGACAGCCACCTCTCTTGCAGATGCAATGATGCAATGGTAATGTAAGCTATACCTGTGTGGCATACTCAGCAATATAATATATACTGTCGGCCACCGTCAACATTCTCGTATTTGTGCTTGTACTGCCAGTGTTCCTGAGTTTGCTAGTTCAAGAGTATCCAGATCTCTTACCACAAGTCTTTGCCACAGTTACTAAAGCCAGTGTACTAGTGGCAGTGATTGCAGATTGCCAATTGCCTTATTGACTGTTTACTTATAACCCTTACATACAAGAATTGCTTAACCGTTTTTCTGTACTGTGTGTATGTTGTTCCTTCAATTTGGGTACCAACCACCTGACCTTTCCCACAGATAGAAGATAGATAGATTGATATGTAGCACTCTCTATTGTGTGCTAGGTGTAAGGTAGTTTTTTTGTTTTGTTTTTTTTTTTAGAGTAAGCTTGTTAGTGTAGGAAACTTTATTTTAGCTCAGGGCTAAGTCTGATCTGCGAATCTGGGTCAGAGTTCAGTGAGTCAGGGCTATATGACATGTCCTAGCAGCCTCTCTGGTGCCTCCCTCTGTTTTCTGGGACATTGGAGAATGTTCTAGACATAGTGGGTGGAGGTTAGGAGGAGCTGCTTGGAATATTTATGAGGGCCTCAGCCAATCCCCAGTAAAGGGCTGGCAGGGGGCAGGCAACCTCATAAATAGGCATGCTTCATGCCAGCAAGGGGAGTCGGGGGAAGATGGAGTGCTAAAGGAGGCTGTTGGTGGCCCACAGGATTACCTTGGGCCGGGACTCATGCTGGAAGCAACCTGCCATAATACACAGAGGAAGCCATTCCTGGAGGCACGGGAGCAAGGAGAGAGGACAACAGGAGCAGGTTCTCACTACTGGGAGATCTCCTGAGATAGCAGGGTGGGTTGGTGAGTTTCGGCCTGGAGGAATGTGGTGGAGAAGTTAGCCCGAAGGGCTTGTAAAGGGGAAGCTGCGGCCAGATGGGTTGGCAGTGCCTGAAGAGGTAGTGTTGGAATCAGTAGCCACAGGTGGAAGAGTACAAGCTGGACATTGTAATATTTTTTTTTTTTTTTTCGAAATTATTTTTTATTATGAATCAAGAAGACAAAGGTGCATCATACAAAGGTGGATATGGATAAGGAAGAATTCACAACATTTACATGGCAATATCATGTTACATAACAGCGGACAGGTAGTATACTAATTAAAGATTGGGTTGTTACCTCATAAGCCTGTAGTGTAGGTATAATCACATTGTTTAGAGCAACAATAGGTGAGCCAAGTTGGAACGACTAAGGGGGCATGTGACCAGCACATGCGGTTTAAACATTAAGGAATTTTGGGAGGGGTGTTGGGTGGATGAGAAAAAAAAAAAAAAAAGTGGGGGGGGGTTGGCTGCAGAGATTTTGGTGGGAATGAGGTTATTATGGGCCGATCGTGCTTAAGGTTAGGTAATTTATGGGTGTCTGTTATCATGAGCTACCTGGGTGGGTCCCATTATCAGAGAGTATTCTGTCGAAGAGCGGAAATAGATCCAGCAAGCCCATTTTTTAGAAAATCTGGAGGGGGAGTCAAGAGCGATGGCAATAAGTTCCTCCGTTTCTGCAATTTTTTCAATTCTAGAGAACCAGTTTTTGAGAGATGGAGACCTTTGAGTGCCCCATAGTTTTGGAATGCAAAGTTTGGCCGCATTAATTAACGACATAGCTAGCGATTTGAAGTATGAGGGCTCAGTGTTTATTTGGTGGTGCAGGAGATAGTGTGCTGGTGCCAGTTCTAGCGGGGAAGTGGTGATTGCCATTGTTTTTAGATGAACCATTTCCCAAAAAACTCTTATAACGGGGCACTCCCACCAGATGTGTAAAAAGTCACCCGTCGCTGTTTGACATCTCCAGCATAGATCGGGAATTGCAGCGTGGAATCTATGAAGGAGCGCAGGTGGGCAGTACCAATGTGAGAGTAACTTGTAGTTGTTTTCCTGAATAGCCACATTAATCGAACCCTTGTGTATACATTTAAGTATGTTCCCCCACTGAGGTTCGGACAGGTTTAGGTGAAGTTCCCTAGCCCAGGAGTCGTATGCTTTGCTTTCAGTAGTCTTAGTGTTGTGCCAGAACATGGACACTGTAATAATTTGCTACACAACCAAGGGGTCTTGGGTTCCTGCCTGTAATGGTCCATTGCTCCTAATCTGACTGAGTGACTGTCAGATCTTCACAGTGATCCAGTTGGGTTCTGCAAATAAGTGTGTGCTGAGAGACTGTATACAGGAAAAGTATCCCTGAAGTTCTGCTAAATTTAAGTGCTATCCCTAGTTATTAAAAAAAAAAAAACGTGTAAAACTAAAAGTCAATAGTCCTAAAAGCGCTTTTAGGACTATTGACTTTTAGTTTTACACGTTTTTGTTTTTTTTTGGATTTTGAATAGTGGCTGCACTCTTATATAATTTATTTATTAATGTATTCATTTATTTTGAATATTGCACTTGTACAAATGTCATTATATGTACAACACTCTGATTATTGAATTATTTTAGCGCAGTATTTTTGATTTATTATCCCTAGTTATTACCTCAATAAATGACAAAAACAAATTCACTAACTGTTCTCTGTCTCCAGAGTACCTGTGAAAATTCGGTGTGCCTGGCTGTGCATGGTGGGGGGGGGGGGGTCCCAGTTACACTGTGGCTCCTTAGGGGTGCGCTACAGATAGATCAATAGATAGATAGATAGATAGATAGATAGATAGATAGATAGATAGATAATCCTTTAAAACTATAAACTGTCTTCACTTATTCTCTGAAATAATCAATTTATTGCTAAAGAAAAATCTCCTAAATCAACCCTTCAGCCAACGCTATGCTGTTCTATAAACCGAAACCAAAAAAACTTTATTTTATAGAGTTTATTCCCTAGCAATAAAATTCGAGCTATTCCATAATTAATCTGCAAGATGCTTTCAGTGACATGGCACCATGGTGACTTCAAGCCCCCCCTAGGAGTCGACCATACTACATCCCCGCAACCTCCATCCACGAACAATATATATCATATATGACTTGTCATAAAGATTTAAGTTTGCTACACATATTAACTTTCCAATCTTAATGCCCTTCTCTGGAGAGGGGAAAAAGAGAGAATATTGAAAGATTTCTCGGTGAGCCAAAGCAACATCTGGTTCAAATGATACATGATTGATTTTAACGGCTTATCTAGCAGACATTCCGCAATGTATGCAGAGAATGACGCTCCGTGCCAAGAGAAGCCAGCGTGAAACTCAACCTACAAAATTACCAATAAATGGTAATTCCTTGAAAACTAAAATTGAACGCTTTACAATGTCTGCAACACCTTTCTAACAAGACATCATGTTTTGAACATGGAGATAAACATTGACACGTAAGTAATTTCATCCATAAAGGTGGACCAAGTCATTAAGTGTAGAAGAAGCATTCCGATCCCAAGAGGCATTATGAATACTACATGGAAAATCTTATCTACTTTTTCCAGAAAGTGGTTCATAGTATGTATGAAGCTGAATGCTGGGACCAAGAAATGCCGTGCTTGTGAAGTATTGAGCAACTGACAGCACTGAAGGGATTTCAAGAGAAACCTATGCATATAGAAATACAGAGGCTGCCTTTGGTGATCTCCTAAAAATGGTAGCTGGAATATGGAACAAGCATGCAGATTAGAATGGCAGAGTAAAGTCAGATCTGCATATATTTTTTGGGTAAGTGAAAGCACTGAAGCCATTAGACCTGCATAGCAGCCAGGGATTAAATAATTAATCACATATACCCACTGAAGGGACAAGCCTCAGGTGATATACAGAGATAAAAAAAAAATCATCCTACATAAGTTGTACCTGTTTATCTGTTTAACTCTCATCTCTACGGCCTTCTAAACCACACCAATCAAAGGTTTTTTTCTCAGCTCCTGCAATCAGGGTGCAGGGATCTGATGTGACACACTGCACAGTACAGAAAGGAGAGCTGAGTGTAATCTGAGACCTAAGTGGGGGGAATTGACACAACCCCCTCTACACAATCTCATAAGGAATCATGCACAGCTGAGGTTGTCTATTACCTACTGTGTGTTGGAGGAGTCGTGGCCAGTGGCATCGAGAGGGGGAGTAAGGCTGACCTGGACTATGGCCCCAAGTGGGCCCCCACAAAGCCCCAGGTCTTGGTATTACCAATGACAATTATTAGCCCCGAGTTCCAAGGCCTGGGGTTGGCTGGGATCTCTAGGTTATTGGCTGCCTGCCCTGGGGCCGCTTGCCACCGGTTTACACAGAGCGGGAATCTCCATCTCCCACTTACTCAGTGCAGCCGAGTGAAATACGAAGTCCTGCCTCCTGGACCGGCACCTATGATGAATGTCACACTGGTCCAATGCCGGGATGTGTGATGTTGATCATAGGAGCTGGTCCAGGAGGTGGGACTTAGTGTGACAACGGCCGCACCAGGTAAACGGGAGATCCCCGCTCTGTGTAAACCGGTGGCTCACTTCTCTCCCCGTGTACTGGCAAGGCTGTTTTGATGGGCACTGGCAAGGCTGCTCTGATGGACACTGATGAGGCTGCATTGATGGGCACTGGTGAGGCTGCATTGATGGGCACTGGTGAGGCTGCATTGATGGGCATTGATCAGGCTGCATTGATGGGCACTGATGAGGCTGCATTGATGGGCACTGGTGAGGCTGCATTGATGGGCACTGGTGAGGCTGCATTGATGGGCATTGATCAGGCTGCATTGATGGGCACAGGTAAGGCTGAGCTAATGGGCAGTGATCAGGCTGCATTGATGGGCAGTGATCAGGTTGCATTGATGGGCATTGTTTAGGCTGCATTGATGGGCACTGATTAAGCTGCATTGATGGGCACTGGTGAGGATGCATTGTTGGGCACTGATCTGATCAGCCAGCTCAAGTAAGCCCTCAGCCCAGACTCAGTGTGCTGACACTCAGGCAGGCCGGACAGCACTGGAACAAGCCGCAGCCCAGCCAGGCAGCAACTAGCAAGTGAGCCTAAACCCCCCCCCCCCCATGATGCTGGGATTGGGCTGGACATACTTTAAAATGTGGGAGGGGTTATCTAATTCACATTCAGGCTGAAGCCCCTGGTCTTTTTCCCACCTAGCAACACCCCTGGTCATGGCCATCTACTGAGACTCTGTGGTGTCAGGATAACCTGGCAAAAGTGACTAAGGGGAAGTGAGAGGAAACAGAAATCACGCTAGGTGCTTTGGATTGAGGCTAGTACACCCTATAGAGGAAGATGCTCTGTTCATTTTCCATTTCAGAGGTTTACAACCTCAATTTAAATTGCTATAATGATTTTCTTCTTGAAGATTCAAGTGCTTATCAAATTGGTGAGCAGATAGGGGGCGAGACAGCCATTTTTGGTACGCTCAGTAGAATATCCTACATTTAACCTACCAGCATGCCTTTTAAGGATGGGAGAAGATCCATGCAAGCACAGGGAGAGCATGAAAACTCCATGCAGATAATGTCCTGGCAAACCAAGGATTGTACTGCGGCAAGGGCTAACCATTAAGCCACGCTAGATTTTTTTTTCTTTTAAAGGAGAGGTGGAGAAATGACATCCACGTCACAATATTTACTCATTACAGTTTGCCTCTAGGTAATGCGCCTTGCAATGCAGTATAACATGGAACATGAACCTGATTTAGTGGTGGCATAACAACCATTTTCACCCACTCAGCATTTCTGAGACTCGAGTGGTTAAACTATTCGTGAACTTAGAAGTTCTTCTTTTAGTAATATCGTTAAATTTAACTCCA